>LNAC01001694.1:73718-117733 GCA_002007465.1 Ailurus styani
TCTGAGACCTGGGAGCTCGGTCGCGCTCAGACACCCCTGGTCTTTTTGTGTCCCCGTGGGTCCTGAGACCACACTGTCCCTGCAGGGGCTTCACCCCCCGCTTGGTCTCTGGGGCGACGTCCCTCAGTGGAGCCGACTTCTCACAGTTCCGAGTCTGTGCTCCGCTGCTCGCTCCCTTGCCGGCAGCCGGCCCCTCCCCCCGGGGTCTATCTTCCCGTCGCCGCAGATTCACTTCTCCGCACGTCCTACCTTCCAGAAAGTGGTCGATTTTCTGTTCCTAGACTTGCTGCTCTTCTTCTCTTCGATCTCCGGTAGAATTTGTAGGTGTTCAGAATGGTTTGATAGCTCTCTGGGTGAATTCCTGGGACCTGATGATAATCGGTCTCCTACTCCTCCGCCATCTTGCCTCTCCTCCTGCATAATGACCTTCTTGGTCTCTTTTTACCATTTTTAGTTTAACGTCTATTTTAGCTGCCTTTTTTGTGTGTTTTGATGGTCTTTTGCTTTGACTTCTGTATCATGTTCTTTTGTATAATTACCACAGGCTTTTCCCTTGTGGTGACCACGAAGTTCACAGACAATATCTTAAACCTGTAACACCTTCTTTTAAACTGATAATAGCTTTATTTCAATAGAATTCATAAACTCTCAATTTTACTCCGCTCCATATTTTAAGTCCTTGCCATTACATTATATGCTTTTTTATATTGTGTAACTAATAACAGATTACTGTAGTTATGGTTATTTTTACTACATTCACTTTTTTTAACTTTTAAACTGGAGTTGTAAGTAAATTAGGCACTGCTATTACCATACTGCGGAATCTATGACTATATATTTACCATTATAAATGAGATTTACATTACCCTGTATGTTTTTATGATGTAATTAGCTTTCTTTTATATCCAAAGAAATACCTTTGGCATTTCTTGTAAGGCAGACATGGTGGTAATGAAGTCCCTCAGCTTTTGTTTGTTTCAGAAAGTCCAGACTTCTTAGCAAGACATATTAGGCCCTTGATAGTCAGGTTCCAGCTTTCTTTTCTGACTTAATCCTTCACCACTACTTTCCCCCACCCCTAGCACTCTATCTTCCAATGCTAAAGTAATATCTTCTTTCTGGGCCTTTACACACTGTTTCTCTCCTTAACTCCTCTCATTCTGTAAGTCCAGTTTAGGTCATCTGTACCCTTCTTATAGCTTGAATGCTCCACCTACATGCCACCATCACTTGGTTAAAAAAAAAAGCCCCTTTCATATCTGTAAATAAATTCTACTTGTTGAGTACCCATGATGTAGAAGACAGTGCAGCAGGTGCTGTACTTATATCTCCTCTTTCAATCATGACAACACCTATGCAATGGGTACTATTATACCTATTTTCCAGAATAGGAAAGCAAATCTTAGAGAGGTTTAGTAACTTACCTAGGTAGTATATTAAAGAACTAAAGCTTGAACATAAGTGGAGTTTACTTCAAAGACCATCTACAGTTTTGTACATGACGCTCTGAACTATTCTTATAAACAAATGCCTGATGCCCATAAGGGCAAGTACCATAATAAGCATCTTAACATGATCTCCCAATCATACTGTATAGTGCCTGGCTTATAATAAGTACATGATAAATATTTGTTGAAGGAATGATCTGCTTGTACAGTATTTTCCACACCATTTGTGTGCTCCCTGAGTATATTAGTCACCTTTACATGCTGAGGTACTAGTGCAGTGTTTGTTGAAAGAATAAATGAATACACTACATATTCTCCCTCTCTCTGTCATACCCACAAACACACACACAGAGACACACACACACACACGCACATGCATACACGCAGTAGCTTTTGATTGTTCATTCAGGGCCTTGAAAACACACCCTGCTGCTGGTTTTGGTATCATTACCCAAACAGATCACAGATTCTTAAAGTCAAGAAACATAACTCCCAGTTTGGAACCTCTCTGCACTGGTTTGCACACTTGGTAGATACTTGATGCTCAAAAAAGCTGCTTTTATTGCTCCTCTTGTTGCTTCAAGGAGAAAAAGAGATGAATCTGTTCAGTGGACTGTACAAAAAGCTTACATATCATTTGCTTGAGTAACTCTGGCTTATCCCTTCAAGTGAGACACATGTTTGGCTGTGCAGATTTGAAAGCCATCCGACACAGACTGGCCTAAATGATACACTGGCACTGAGAGGAATTCTGCCAGGTTGTAAGCTCTGTGGTTCCCTGTGATGGGAGTGTTCCAGAAAAAGCCATACCTGTTCCTCAGAGCTAGTGGGGACCAGGATATGGGTGAGAGAAGAGCATTAACATTTTACATCTGGAAATTAGAGGTTTTGGCATCCCAGGGTAAAAAACGATGTGGCCTTTTCGAGGCTGCAGGAGCTGCTGCCAAATGTCTTTTCCCTTGAAACAAAAACTGTGTTCAAGTCTAGATAATTACCACTGAGCTGTGCCAAGCCCAGAAATCCTTCTCAGCCAAGCAGCTCCACAGGGAGTTGAAATTTACATTTATAATCATGTATCTTCAAAAAAAGTTAGTTTTTAGAACCAAGGTTCACGCATATAACCTTGGGGTTAGATCTGGTTGAGTCCTGAGGCTGGACCCTCCTATATCAACCAAGGGAAACCACGTAAGAGAAAAACAGCTTTTTTTTTCTCTTTCTCATTAATAGGGGATGTTTGGAGGGGAAATATTGAAAGAATAGAACAGCTAAAATATCAGAGGCAAGATTGTTTTTGTAGTACCATGTCTCCTGTTTTTCTGGAATTTTATAATCCCAGAGGTGAGCAGGCTATTTTTTCATCTATCTCCAGAGGACTCTCATTGACTCAAGAGAGACACAGCTCTCAAATCCATCTGATCCCCTCTGCATATATGAGGAGAATCAAAACACACAGAGCCCCCAAATATTAGGCCAAACAACAGAAGTAGCCAGGCAACAGATACTTTAAAAAAACAAAAAACGAAAAACAAAACAAAAAACAAAACAAAACTAAAACTAAAAAAAAAAGATTAAATCACTTGCCTTTTCTTTTGATAAAGGCACAGCCTTCATTGTCACTGAAAGCATTCATTGATATTATTCATGTCTGATTAATTCAGAGTAAGTCCCAGTTTTCTGCTTTTGATCCCCTTGGTTTATGAATTCAGAATCATTAGCTGTGTGTCAATGCCTTATGCTTTTATTTTCTTTTCTCCCTGGAAAAATTAATGTCAGTCTCTGTTGACTTCTCCATCTTCCCCCAGAAAAGGTACCAAAAAAATACCAGAAGATTCACGATAGAGATATCTGATCATACTGTGAATGGTGGAGGGGGTGGGCATTGGTATTTAGATAAACTGCAAGCCGGGGGAGCATTGGGCACTCAGCCTTGTCTTCCTATTGGGATTCATCAACAGTGGAAAAAGAATTTAATTGCCCCTCCCTCCTTCTTTAACTGTGACAAGAGTAATATATTACTGCCAAACCTTGTGAAAACGTTAAGAAACATCATTCCAGCTGTTAGAGTCAATGAGAAAAGCCATGAGTCTTGTCAAGTCCTTTTGCTACTTCACAGCATAAAACTGTCACTTCATTAATTAGATGAGTATGTTGCCACGCGACTCCAGGATGCTCACTCTTCATCACTGATCTTTCTCAATTTTGGTCATAAAACAGCAATTTAATAATCCCCCCTCACACATTAGTAACTGTTTTATGATGGAATTTGAGTTTCCTGGTGCACTTGATTAATCAGTCTGGGGAGGTCTTAAATAGATATATTAGGAGTTTAATTAAAAGGCAGGCTGCAAAAAAAAACTGAAAGGAAGACAGTTCAAAGAAAACAAGTTCAAGTGACTGCAATAAAATGTATCTATATTCTGGGTAATCAGTTGATTATATGCATTTTAGGCTAAAGGCAGACAAATAAATTCTTGTGAGGAGGAAGCACCATAGAAATTTCATGTTCTGTCCACAAGATTTCAAAAGAGCAGAGGTTTTAATTGTCTGCTGCTCACATCCCCACCATGCACCTGCCAGAGCCCCCTATTACCACCACAATGACTCAGGCGGCTCGAGAGCTCCTTTGAAACTCTATGTGTGGCACCTGGTGATAACCCTTCTTGTGTCTCTTGGCAGCAAGAACTGAGCTCTCTTTCTTTCATGCTACGAAGACCTTCCAAAGGATATTTTAAAGTAATCTGATATCTCTCCTGTGTAGTGGAATCTCAAGTATTAAGAGGGTATACATTAGAAACTTCTAGGTATAAATGAAACCGAACAAAAATAAATTGGCCCCCTCACTGAATACAAGCTGGCAACGAAGAGCAGCCTAGAGAAATAGGAAGAGAAATGGGTTCTGATTCTGGCTCTTCCACTGGCCACAACAATACCTTTGAATTAATTAATTAATCAACTGTGTAATTTTAGGCAACTGTTTTCATCTCTTTCTGCTTCAGTTTTCTCATTTATAAGACCACTACTGGCCTTTCCGCCTCTAACGTTCTTTAACTTTCTGTGCTATGTCTTGACTCCCTCACCTGGTCACCCCCTCCCCAGCCCCACAGCCCATTCCTCCCCCTGTCCTCAGCAGTGTGGCTTTGAAAAGTGCTGTAAGACCCTGAGAGGTAAAGGGGTGTGCGTGAGGGAGTACACTTCAACTAAAAAAAATATGTAGGCACAGTCTTACTAATAAAATTAACCAGGGGATCCATCAGGCATTACTACCACACTCTTAGGTTAATTTATATATTGCCATAAGAGCAAACCTCAAAAACAAACAACAGCAACAATAACAAAACACCAAGATGAGTCTAAGAAAAGACTATTATAATACCTAGGTTAAAAGTGAAAGTCACATAATTCAAGCAGCTATAAAGAAATATCAGAGAATCTTTTTAATCATTGGAGTGGGTACAATATAGTATAGATCCATATTAACAGTCAAATCCTGTGAGTCTTTGAATAGAAAATTGATAATTTTGACTAATCTTACCCCAGCAATAACCAAGAAAAACATATCCCACTGTTTGCTTGACAGGAAGTATGGTTATCCAGGCATCAGTGCATTTCCATGGTAGTAGTTACAAAAGTACTTATCTCTACTCTTCATCCTTATACTCTGCTCTCTGAGAGGTCCTGCAGAGCAATTGTTTCCAGCCTTAAGTGGTCTTGTTATATATGATTTTAAAGAAGCTCAGGTGTACAGAATTGGACCAATTATAATCTCTAGTTCATGACAAGCTATCATCAGTAATCCATATATAACATTACTTCAGTTA
This sequence comes from Ailurus styani, assembly GCA_002007465.1. Classification (NCBI taxonomy): domain Eukaryota; kingdom Metazoa; phylum Chordata; class Mammalia; order Carnivora; family Ailuridae; genus Ailurus; species Ailurus styani. Next base: position 78,985 of record LNAC01001694.1, read on the forward strand.
TCTATTAGTTTTAATAATATTATAAGGAATAATGCACCATGAAACCCAGAAATTCAAACTTGGACAATATCTTTTGTCTATTTATATACTTATCTCAATCCTGCCTTCCACCCCAAAATAAATACAATCCCAAATTGTTATTACTTATTTTCTTTAATATCTAGTAGCTTTAGAACTTTGTATGAATTGCTAAACAATATATCATTTAGTTTATTTGTTTGAATTTTGTAAAAGATTATTTAAACTGTTTGTAGTCTTCTGGGATTTGATTTTTTCATTTCCATTAAATTAGTAAGCTTCATTCATGTCATAGTGAATACATGGGGTTGATTTTGTTTACTGCGCTGTAATATTCTATTGTTTGACTATACTATAGTTTTTCAATCTTTTAAAGTTGTTTTTAGGTTTTTACTATTATGAAAAATTCTGGTGGTTCTATGCAGTGATTTCTCTTGCGTATATACCAAAAAGTTGAATAGCCAGATTCTAAGGTGTGAAACTGTCCAACTTTCCAAGATAATGCCTTATTTTCCAAAGATTTTATACCAATTTATGCTCCTACTAGCAACTGATAAAAGATCCTATTGATCTGCATGCTCTTTAATACTTGGCATCTTTAGGGCGCCTGGGTGGCTCAGTGGGTTAAAGCCGCTGCCTTCGGCTCAGGTCATGATCCCAGGGTCCTGGGATCGAGGCCCACATCGGGCTCTCTGCTCAGCGGGGAGCCTGCTTCCTCCTCTCTCCTCTCTCTCTGCCTGCCTCTCTGCCTACTTGTAATCTCTCTCTCTGTGTCAAATGAATAAATAAAATCTTTAAAAAAAAAAAAAAAATACTTGGCATCTTTAGACATCTAAAATTTTTATCAATAACACATGTAAAATGTGTTATGACATTATGGTTTTACTTTGCATTTCCCTCATCAGTGATCAAGTTCAATATTTCTAAATATGGTTATTGGTTATAAATATATTTCCTTCTGTGAAAGGATAATTTTCCCTTTTTAATACTGTATTATAGAAGTTCTTTATCCATTAAACAGATAGTGGCCAATCTTTGTCAATTGTAGGTGTCAATTTCATAATTATTGTGTTTTCTTTTTCCACTTTCTTTAAGCTGTCTTTTGATTATCAGAGGTTTTCATTTTCATCACAAATTTATCTATCTTTTTTATGGTTAATAGTTTTGATATCTTGTTGAAGAAAATGTTTCTTATCTGGATTATCTGTGAAAATTTTACTTTCGGTAGTTGATCCTTCAATGCATCTGAAGTTGTCTAGTTTATATAGTATGAGATATATATCCAATTTCCTAGTCAGTAGAATAAAATAGGAAAAAGAAGTAAAGTATAAGGCTTGGAAAGGAAGAAAAAAATAGATGATATGATTATTCAGAGAAAACCCTAAACTTTCAACAGAGAATTATTATAAAACTATATTATAAAATATGTAAACATGATAAATTTATAAACAACAGGACAAGTGAATAGTTTTTAAAAGGACAAAATATGGGGCACCTGGGTGGCTCTGACTCTTGACTTCAGTCAGCACAGGTCATGATCTCCATGTCCTGGGATCCAGTCCTGCTCAGTAGGGAGTCTGCTGGGGATTCTTGCTCTTGCTCTCCCTCTGCCCTTCCCCCTTATTGCAATAAATAAAATAAAGAAATAAAATTTTTAAAAAAGAAGAAAAAATGAAAGGGCAAAATATAAAATCTTATTGTGTTTCTATGTATCCGCAGCAAATAATAAGCAAATGTAAAATTTTAAATAAAGATATTACATAGCAAGTAACACTATAAAATATTTAGGAATAAATCTAACCAAAGATGTATAAGGCTTAGGAGTGCAAATTTATAAACTTCCATTGAGAGACATTCCAGAAGACCTAAATAATTGGAAAGAGGATCATGTTTGTGGGAGAAACATATCACAGAGATGCCAACACACCCCAAATTGATCATGGACTCAATGTAACTCCAGTCAAAATCCTAACTGGACTTTGAGACTTATTCTTAAATTTCTGTGAAGGTGTGAAGGGTCAATAATAATCAGAAGTCTAAAAACAACTAAGAGAGAAGACATGTCTTGTCATATATTTGGCTTTATGATGAAACTATTGTAACTGAGACAGTGTGCATTAATGAAGAAACAGACAAATTGACAAATGGTATAGAGTAGAATAGCCCATAAAAAGACTAACATACACGTGGAATTTTGAAAGATGATTCAAGTACCATAGCAGATCAATGTGGAAAAGGGGATTATAATAAAAATGGAACTGGAAAAGTTGTTACAATGCCTGTGAGTAGGAATTGGTTTAATGCCACTTATATAATCAAATGGTATTTATTAAAGTGGTACTTCAAAGCTCACAGACATGTCTTCATTAATAACAAGCTCCTGAAAGTCTTCCTTATAGAGAAAAATCTGAATGTCACAATGGGACTGGATTAAGATCTCTAAGGGCATAGCTTGAATAATAACAGAAAGTCCCTATTTCCCTTTCAAGGAGAATGAAGCTGGTTAACTGGAAGCTTTCAAACTAGTGAGGGAGACATACAATTTGAGACCATAGTTGAGGTCAAAAGGAGAGGTTGAGGAGAGGAGCAAGATGGCAGAGGAGTAGGAGACTTAATTTTATCAGGTCCCAGAAATTCAGCTAGATAGTTATCAAACCATTCTGAACACCTTCAAACTCAAAAGGAGATCAAAGAGTAGAAGAGCATCAATTCTATGAACAGAAAAGCGACCACTTTCTGGAAGGTACGACATGCGGAGAAGTGAATCCCAGCAAGTGGTAGAGCAGCGGAGCACAAAATCGGAACTTTTAGAAGTCTGCTCCACTGAGGGACGTCACTCCAGAGGCTAAGCAGTGTGTGGAGCCCTCACGGGAACAGTGTGGTCTCAGGTCCCTCAGGGTCACAGAAAGACTAGGAGTACCTGAGTGTGGCAGAGCTCCCAGGTATCAGAGCGGAGAAGCTGGCTGTAGAGATGGAGCTGAGCAGTAGGCTCTCAGCACGGGGTTACCTTAAACTGTGATCTGAGGCACAATCCAACCACTACACTTTGAGCAGGGACCCCCACAAATGGCAGATCTGGGGAGACCCCCTCCTTCCTCCTCCAGGAGGAGCAGCACAGGCGCGTGGGTGCAGGAATCTGCTGGGTTTGGAGACTCCAAATGGGGCCGTGCACCAGAGATAGAAATGCTCGGTCACAGGCTGGGTGACCTGGGAGGGAGACAAACCAGAAGAGACTCTTAATCTCAGGAAACAAACTTAGGGTTGCTGGAGGAGAGAGGGGTGAGAGGGATGGGGTTGCTGGGTGATGGACACTGGGGAGGGTATGTGCTATGATGAGATAAATAAATACATAAGCAAACAAATAAACAAATAAATAAATAGAAAGAAAGAAAGGGAGAGAGAGAGAGAGAGAGAGATGATACATAAATAGATAATAGATAGATGAATGATAGGCTGAGTGCTAACTCTAGCAGTCATCTTTCGAGGCCATTTTCCCTCACGGTATTCACCCTCTTTTCTTCAAAATATATCAAGTAAACTTTAAAGCATACTACTAGTAAACTATTAGCTTATTGGCAGCATTCGTATAGTTTGGTCTGCTTTTGCCTCACAGCAGTTAATAAAGTCACAACTCATTTGCTTGGGTCCACATTTCAGTGCATTTCCAGAAAACCATTCATCACTGACATATGTGTATCTCTCTTTACCTCTGAACCTTACGTCCCTGTAGTCTCAATATCTGAGAGCCTAAGCACATGAATTCATCTCAGCCCACAAGTGTTCTCTTATAGAAATTTACATGTTATCTATAGTATTCTCTTAACCTTTCTTTCATCTACCCCACTGATATTTATTAAATTGTCACTTCAAAGCTTCCTGAACAGTACTCAGTAATAACAAGTACACAAAAGTTTTTCTTTTCTCACCAGATAATATCTGAATTATTTTGACTCATGGCACCCTATATTGTATTTCTCAATATATTATTGATCTTCTCTGCTCTTGGCTTAATATTTTGTCCCTTGTCTGTTGACTCAAATCCTCCACTTGAACATAAGGCTGATATCACTGCTCAGATATCTGACTCTTTGTGTCAGTTGTAATTTTAATTTCTCTTTGTTCCCATCCTACTTTTCAGGATAATTTTGAGCTCACTTCCCGGAAACAGGGCTAAGCATCTTACCCTAGCAATAATTCAGGTGTCTACCTCTCCCAACAGGTTTGCCCCTCCCTCTGATGGAGAAAATAAGTCAAGAACACTATTATAAGCTTTTTCAGAAAATGTACAGTTTTGAAGAAACAAAAAATAGATATACATTAAATAATTAGAGAAGATTCCCAGGTTAGCTTGTCTTCATGCTGCATCTCTACTGATTTAAATACACTCCATGTTTTAACTGCCTGGCTGAATTCCACCTCTTACAGAAAATCGTCTTATTTCCAACTTCACAATATGGATTAGTGCTTTCTCTGCTTAGGAAATATGGAAGTGTTCCCAAATCAGACAGAAATGTAGAATGGATTTGTTATTTGGAGTGCTTTTTCCTTTTTTTAATTTTTATTTATTTATTTATTATTATTTTTTGCCATTTTGTTGTTAGTCACCATACTGACGTCATTAGTTTTTGATGTAGTGTTCCATGATTCATTGTTTGTATATAACACCCAGTGCTCCATGCAATACACGCCCTCCTTAATACCCATCATCAGGCCAATAGAGTGCATTTTCCCATGCTGGAATCCCTATACCCATTACTCTCCATTTCACTCACTTGACACTTACAGATACATTAAAGACAATTAACAATGGGTTGTAAAATGTGTGACTTGTTTCTCCTCTTTACTCCCTGAGAACAGCTAGATCTTTTACCCTTCAAAGAGTCCCGGAGGAAGCAGATGGCACATTCAAACTGGGATAATTTGAGAAAATTTAGTAAAGGGACTATTTACAACCCCTAAGGAATAGAGCAGCATTCAGGGACTAGTCATTACAGGGCTGATTCCTTGACTAGTTCTAAAAGGCTAGAAGAGAGAGCAGTCATCATAAGTCTGAAGCAGAGAAAGCTTTGTGGAGCATGCTCATTGATCTTTGTCCAAAGGAAGCATCTAGGTATAGTGTCCCTATAAGGAGAGTAATAAGAAAATTAGTACCTTGGCCACAAATGTCTCCCCTCCCTCCCTCCAGTCTCCCCCTTTGCTCCTCATTGAAAAACAAAAAACATGGGCAAAAGCAAATGCAAATGCAAATGCAAATGCAAAAGCAAAAGACTGTCCTTTGTTGCAATCTGTAGAGCCAACCTTCCAAGGTACAAATCAAAGTGGAAAGTAGAGAATGGGTCTGCAGGAACAAAAAGAAGACAGATAGCATATTTTCTGAGCCTCGGGTTATTTACATACAATGGACCCAGCCAAAATGGAATTAAATTAGAAATAAATAGCAGAAAGATAAAAAAAAAAATAGCAGAAAGATATCCAGAAAATCCCCAAATATTTGGAAAATGGATAGTATGTTGGTGAAAGAAGAAATCAATAGGGAAATTAGAAAGCATTTTCCCTGAGTGGAAATGAAAGCATAACATATCAAAATCTGTGGGATGCATATAAACCAGTACTTAGAGGGAAATTTATAGCTTACAACTATATTAGAAAAGAAGAAAGGCTTCAACCTAATGACCTCCTCTTCCACAGTAAAAATAAATAAATAAATAAATAAAAATAATAGTAATAATAATAATAAAGGCCTGAGCAAAAACCAGCATAATAGGAAACAGCAGGGGCGCCTGGGTGGCTCAGTGGGTTAAAGCCTCTGCTTTCGGCTCAGGTCATGATCTCAGGGTCCTGGGATCGAGGCCCGCATCGGGCTCCCTGCTCAGCGGGGAGCCTGCTTCCCCCTCTCTCTCTCTGCCTGCCTCTCTGCCTCCTTGTGATCTCTCTCCCTCTGTGAAATAAATAAATAAAAAAAAAAATAGGAAACAGCAGAACATTACAGAAAATCAAGAACATTTAGAAGGTGGTTATTTACAAAGATCAATACAAATCCTAAACCTCTAGCCAGCCAAAATGGTCAGGAAGAAGAGAGAAAATACAAGTTATCAATATCAGGAATAAGAAAGGTGACATTGCTAGGGATTCTTCAGATATTAAGAGAATACTAAGGAAATATTATGAAAAAAACAATATGTCAACAACTTGGACAGATTAGATTAAATAGCAAATACCTGCAAAGACACAAACTAAAAAAGCTGGCTCGAGAAGAAATGGCTAAATGTAATAGTTCTTCATCTACTGAATGAATTGAATTTATAGTTAAAAATCTCACAAAGAAAACTCCAGACCCAGATGGCCTCACTGGGGAATTTTATCAAATACTTAAGAAATAAATAATACCAATTCTAAATAAAACCTTCCAGAAAAATATTAAAAGAAAAAATAATTTCTAATTCATTCTGTAAGTCATCCCCCTCTGACACCAAAACCAGACAAAAGCATTATAAGAGAAAATAAAACCACCTAACAATATCCTTCATAAGTGTAAGTGCAAAAATACTTACCAAAATTCTAGCAAGTCCACTCAACAATACATAAAAAGGGTAATACATAATGTCCAAATGGGGTTTACCTCGGGAATGCAAGATTACCGTAATATTTAAAAATCAGTCGATAAAGATGGGGCACCTGGGTGGCTCATTCTGCTAAGCCTCGAACTTTTGATTTTGGCTCAGGTCATGATCTTGGGGTCATGAATTAGAGGCCTATGTCAGACTCTGTGCTCAGTAGGCAAGTGCCTAGGACACTCTATCTCTCCCCCTCCTTCTGTCCCTCCCTTGGAGATACCCCTCCCCGCTCCTGAACCTGCTCTTTCTATGGATGAAAGAAAGAAAGAAAGAGAGAGAGAGAGAGAGAGAGAGAGAGAGAGAGAGAGAAAGAAAGAAAGAAAGAAAGAAAGAAAGAAAGAAAGAGAAAGAAAGAAAGAAAGAAAGAAAGAAAGAAAGAAAGAAAGAAAGAAAGAAAGAAAGAAAGAAAGAAAGAAAGAAAGAAAGAAAGAAAAGAAAGAAAGAAAGAAAATCAGGGCACCTGGGTGGCTCAGTCAGTTAAACGTCTGCCTTTAACTTGGGTCAAGATCCCAGAGTCCCAGAATCAAGACCTTCCTGGGAGTCCCTGCTCAGGGGGAAATCTGCATCACCCTCTGCCCCTTCCTTGCTTGTACAGTTTCTCTCTCTCTGAAATAAATTAATACAATCATTTAAAATAAATAAATAAATAATCAATATATTCACCATATTAAAATGTAAAGATCAGAATGATACAATTATCACAATAGATGGATGAAAAGCATTTAACAAAAACCAATATCCTTTTAAGATAACATCTCTCAGCAAACCAGTTATAGAAGGGAACTTTCTCAACCTGTAAAAGGCCATCTACAAAGAACCTACAGATAACATCATATTTAGTGGTAAAAGGATGGTTTCCCTCAAATTCAGGGACAAGTAGGGACTTTGTTGAGCCTCAGATTAACTGTGGTTGCCATGAAGACCACCTGACCACGGAGGAAGCACTCAAATGTTCTATTTAGGTTTAAAATAGGATAGGTCACCTGTGCTTGCAAACATAGGTTCAAAATCCCATTTAGTCTCATGAAACTATGATCCACAGGCTCTGATATAATTCTCCCTCATCAATTTCATCCATTCTTGATTTAGTTCCCTGTCCTATCTCCTTTACTCACTGTCTGTATCTATATAGAAACTCTACAGATCTCATTAAATCTTTCAGGTACTGCCTATGTCCCTGCTTGTGTTTGCTTAGGGAACTGGGGCAAGGCGGCAGGGGAAGCCCCAAGAACTTGTCTATAGTCAACTGTCACCATTTTTCTACCACCTCTTCTCTCTTTGTCCCGCTCCAAACAGGTTTTATGCCAACACTGAATTAAAACTCCAACTGGAAGGTCTCTAACAACCACCATGTTGCCAAAACAATGTCATTCCTCTGGCTTTATCTTACCTCATCTGTGAAAAGCATTTGATACATTTGATTGCTCCTTGGTTTTCTTTGTGCTTCTCAAACAGTCTCCTTCTTAAAATGTTTCTCCTACCACCCTGGCTGCTCTTTCCTCCCCTATCTCTTTTGCCAGCACCTCCTCATCTTCATGACCACCTAATGTTGTGGTGCGTCAGGGTCTTTGTTTTCCCTTCTATAAGTAGACTCACTCCCTACATGATTTCATCCAGGCCTGTGGTTTACACCAGCCCGGGCCTTACTCTCCAGCTCTAGGTGCAAACATCCAGCTCCCTACTTGGTATCTTCACCTGGGTGTCTCACTCCTGTCTGAAACAGACTTTTTAAATGTCAACCCCCATCCCCGTCATAGTTGTCTTTTCCCTGGTCTTTCCCATGCCATCGAATGGCAATACCATTCACCCAGTAACTCTGGTCCCAAACCTATAAACCACACCGGGGACTTCTAGCCTCACACTCACACATGATATGCCAGTAGCAAGTCCTGTCAGCTCCACCTTCACAGGATACTCCAAATCTCAACACTTCCTGCTGTGTAGTCTGCTACAACCCCTTGCAGCCGGCATCACATCTCTCCATGACTACTCTCCCTTCTTTCACTCCTGTCCCCTGAAAACCAATTCTCCTTCACTTAACAACTGAGTGATCTGACTCCAGGTCAGACCTAACAATGTTCAGAACAAAAATGCACGTGTCTGTACCTCTGCCACATCGTGCCCCATAGGGCTCCATGTGACCTAGCCCTTCCCAACTCTTAGACTTTACCCCTACCTCCTCCTTTTCTCTCACTTTGTTCTACTAACAGTGGTCTTTTTTTCCATTCATTGACTATTCCAAGCATATTCTGACTTTTGAGGCTTTGCATGTGTCACTTCCTCTGCCTTGAACACTTTTCCCTCAGGCGTCTGCCTGGCTTCTTCCTGCACTTCAGTCATATCTCTGCTCAAATGTTACTTACTCTGAGAGGCTTTCTCTGACCATACAATTGAAAAGAGCTCCTCTTTTTCCTAATGTCACTATTTCCCCCACATCTTGGTTAGTATCTTTTACCTACGTCACTTAAACCACATTAAATTATATATTTATTTGATAAGTGTTTATGACATGTCTCCCTGTTTAGAAATACAAATTCCAAGAGGGCGGGTTCTTTTCCTGTCTTGTTCATCCATATATACCTTGTGACTAGAACAATATCTGGCCCATAGCAAGTACTCAATAAATACCTGTTCTAAGAATGAAATATTGAGGAAAATATTGCATCAGATCAATATATTCCATTAAAACCTTGCCATGCTTTGAGATTTAGTTATTCCCCTTTTTATACGGCCTTTTGCTAATTGCATTCTAGAAAACAGAAAAGTAAGTAATTTCAATAAAACAAAAGAAATTCAAGACAAGTTTACATTTAAATATTAAAAGCATCAATCATAATAATGCTCTATGTTTCAATAACACTTTTATGGGTTTCTTGGTACTTTCTTATATACTATCCCATTTAATCCTTATAACAATCCTTCATTAGTAGCTCCATTTTGCATATGAGAAAATGAAAACTCAGTAGAGCTGAGGGACTTGAACAAGTTCATGCTGCTAAGAAATGACAGACAAGATTAGAAGTGATGTTCATCAGACTTTTCACCAAGGATTTATTCACTATGTCACACTGCCAAAGCTAACCTGAGTTCTTTCCACTCTGGCTGTGGCAAGTCCAATGTAAAAGAAACAAATTTATAATGGCATTCCATGGCCCATATTGTGAAAATGTATATTGTCTTTATTTTATTTTTTAAAGCTTCCATTATTTGTTTATTTATTTATTTATTTGAGAGAGACAGAGACAGAGACAGAGAGTGAAAATGAGAGAGCACAAGCAAGGGGAGCTGCAGAGGGAGAGGGAGAACCACACTCCCTGCTGACCAGAGAGCCCAATGATTCCAGGACCCTGGGATCATGACCTGAGGTGAAGTCAGACACTTAACTGGCTGAGTCACCCAGGTGCCCCATGAAAGTGCACATTCTCTTTAAAGGCCAAACTCCAGTTTGAAACAGATTCTGATTCTGATTCTGATTCTGATTCTGATCCAGGAATGCTAAGAAGAAACAGACAGAGGGTTTCCCTTTGCAGATACAATTTCCAGTTGCAGGGCAGGGGCTGTAACATGGGGGTCAGACAGAAAAGACCGGCTGGGAGGGGCAGGCTTGGGCCCTACCTGATAAACAGAAGAGCAGGTGAATTAAGAGTCAAATGAGGGGCGCCTGGGTGGCTCAGTGGGTTAAAGCCTCTGCCTTCAGCTCAGCTCATGATCTCAGGGTCCTGGGATGGAGCCCTGAATTGGGCTCTCTGCTCAGCAGGCAGCCTGCTTTCTCCTCTCACTCTGCCTGCCTCTCTGCCTACTTGTAATCTTTCTCTCTCTGTCAAATAAAATAAATAAAATCTTTTTAAAAAAAGAGTCAAATGATTCAATAAAGAGGAATAACTGTAAATATGTAGCATATGGGCCCTACACAGTCTGAGTTTTTTAACTTGGGGTTCTATTTTATTTTGCTTTTATTTATTTTGTGTCAATGTGGTGAAAGTTTATTTTATATTTTAAATTAGTTTCAAATATTTCTCATTCAAAGGACTTCAACATAAAAGTCTGAGTTTCTCAGCTTCCCTTTTTTTTTAAGATTTTATTTATTTATTTGACAGAGAGAGAGATCACAAGTAGGCAGAGAGGCAGGCAGAGGGAAAGGCGAAGTAGGCTCCCCGCCAAGCAGAGAGCCCAATGCGGGGCTCAATCCCAGGACCCTGAGATCATGACCTGAGCCGAAGGCAGAGGCTTAACCCACTGAGCCATCCAGGCGCCGCTCTCAGCTTCCTTTTAATACTTTGGAGATAGGTGGACAGCTAGTTTACCACACAGAATAATAACAGACCATACTATGGATTAGTAATTTCCTCTTCACATGGGGTGTAAACTTTCTATTTGCCATGGTGCCCAGTATTTGCTCACAAATTCCAGTTTTCTGCTTTCCTCATTTACACTGTTTTCTTGGCCTCTATAGATACTTGAGTTTGTGGCCCCTGACTTAGAAATTCCCTAGCTATATGAAGCAAACATGAGGAACCAGATAATCATCGATGATATGAATGGGCTGTAGGAACTTGTATTCCTAAGTAAGTATCTTTTGTTTGGGAAGAAGAAAAGCATCTTGAGAAGAGTGCGCTCATGATAAACATATTGCAACTACAAAGCACTGCCATAAGCAGCGAAAAGACCATCTTTCCTAGTGGGGCTGATTCCCCAGTGTAATCTGTTGCTGTGATGTATGTGCTGAAGCCATTTATTATTAATTGCTTTCCCTAAATGTTTTCTCCAACAGCCTCTCAGAGCTTTGAAGGAAGAACTCCAGAGGTACAATATAATACCTTGTTTTTGAAGGGTGGAACACACTACCCCAAATCAACCATTTCCATGGTGGGATGTAGAGCAGAGCCATAAGGAAATGGGGATCATGATGGGGAAGGAGAAAACCATTAGATATTTTTAGCCAAGACAATACTGGATACGGTGATCTTGTGAACCCCTTGTGCCACTGAGGACAATGGCTGGGCTTTGGGTGTTGTGAAGGGAGAAGGAGGGTACTCACAGTAGAAGGGGACTCTAATCCTCACAAAAGAAAAAAAGTATGGGGAAAATCTTCTAACTCCTACTTCTCCAAAAAGGAGGAGTCTCTCGTGTTATGGATGTATTTAGAAGACCTGGAACTTGTTCCACTCGGACTCTTCATGCTCAGCTTCAGTGTGTGTACAGAGAAAATGCATTTTGGTATGGTCCCCACCATGTGATAAGTTTACAAATTCAAATTCTGCCTTCAGAAGATAAAGCCTTTCAGTCTGGGGGAAGAAGTTCAATTCAGGGGTGAATAATAGGCTATCCATTATGACCACACATTGTAGGCTAGTTAGCAATATTATCATTTTTATCTCTATTTGTATGTTACTTACCTCTCAATACCTAATAAGCATGGGAGGAGATAAAATGGGTTATTTATAAGAACCGTAGAACCCTAATAATGCTAAGAAAAAAAAAGGTGAGAGAATTGAGAAATAGTTATCTTTCTTTGTCTTGTGTCTAGAATTCCTCTTGTATAACTTAGAGATTTTCAAGCAGATGGGCTCTTGGGTGAGGTGACACATAATGTTCCTTTGAACACTAAGTTTTGATAATTGTATAAGAAGATGTACTACTTGTAATTGATATGTTTCTAGCTGTAAATGTACACTGAGACAAGAGAAGTCCCATGGCCTTATTAACCCATAGGGGAAACAAACAACTAGTTGTTATAGACTCACAGAATCTGTAAAGTTGGAAGGGAGTATGTAAAACCTTTTAGTTCCCAACCCATTGTCAGTGTGTCCTTTCTATTCATAACTAGTAAGCCTTCTTAAGCATAAACATAGTATATGTTTGAAAATGTAAGATCATTCATTTTGAATGACTGACTCTCAGATTGCAAGCTATAGGAATATAGATTTTTAGCACAATTTCAGGAAAAACATACACATAATAGAAGTGTATTGAATACCTATAATGTGCCAAACATTGTGCAATATTTTGACAGCATAAAAGCAAAATCTTTGAATTCAAGGATTTTACAATCTGTTTAAGAGAACCTATGTAGACTAATAAATATATTTGATTTCTGAGAGATAGAAAATGCAGGTGCTGTGTGAGCAAAGGTGAATGACAAGGCTGGTGGAGGGTCTAAGTGGAATTTCTGCATTGGATTTTTCACATCTTTGTTGTGCAACTTGGGTTTTCCTTTAGAAACATTTTCTCAATTTTTCCTAAAAAAAAAGAACCTTCATAATTGAAGGTTCTCTTTCTGATTTCAATCAATAATGGATAATAAATGATGAATTAATCATTTCTTAGGAAACAGTCTGAGAGTTATTAGGTACTACACTTAGTATATGTTCATATTTGTGATGCTGTCACTTGATTTGGATTCCCATTAATGTAAAGAAATTGTAAGCCTCACTGAAACATTATGATAAATCAGTAAGATCATGAACTTAACAGATCTCCAATGACCTCAATGAACCACTCATCTTCAGCACCCCATCTCAGGGTCATAGCCACTAAGTATCATCACAGCTCATACACCTTTGAAATCTTAAATTTGAAAAACTACTCTCTTATTATTACGATTGTTTCAACACTCGCTTCTTCTCCTGCATTATACCTAATCTTAGCCTTGGGAGAACCAGAGTCCCAAAAAAGTCAATCAGTCATCTGGTTTCACTTTCTTCCTTGCTTGGCCAAACCCCAAAGGTCCATCAATTCTGTCACAACTTCCTCATCCATCCCCATTCCACCTCCTCCTCCTGAAAAGCTGCAAGACTAGTCATTCCAGCCTCTTGACTTCTCTGTTCTTATACCAGTGCTGTGGAACAATACCTGAGATCATTCAGCCACATGCTGGATTGGTGGCATTAAACATTCATGCCTTAATTGTTAGCCAGAAAATATTTTATTTTTTCTTAATAGAAAATATTTCTTTGGGTCCCTGGGTGGCACATTAGGTTAAGCATCCTACTCCTGGTTTTGGCTCAGGTCATGAACTCAGTATAATGAGATCGAGCTCCATGTCAGGCTCACACAATATGGAGTCTGCTTGAGATTTTTTCTCTCTCTCTCTTTCCTTGCCCCTCCCACCCGTGTACTTTCTCTCTCTCTCTAATAAATAAATAAATAAACAAATCTTTTTTAAAAAAGAAAATATTTCTTACTTCTTTATTAGAAAATCTTGATTTTTTTCTTTGTCAGTGATCTCTCTCTCATTGCCTTCAATAGTTATTCCATATTAAATAAAAAGTACTTGCATCAAAACTGGGATACAAAATACTATAAAGAAAATAAATACCATGTACTGATCCTTTTTTCAAAACCAACATTTTTAACAGGTTGCTGTATCCTTTAGGTCTTTTGCCTCCAACAAATAGGGTAATTTCATGCTATTTTATTTGTATAGTATTAGCAAATTTGTATACCATGCTTTTCCAATGAACCTTGTAACATAAACAATTTTCCTTGTTATTATACTACCTAAGCATCAATTAAAAGGACTGCATAATGTGGAGAAGATATACTATGGTTTTATGATCAAATTTCTCAAAAGAAGAGATGTCCCTTACTACATTTACTTACTAAGGTATCATTCACTGTATCATGTAGAGTGATAGGGCTAATGCCTGTTATTTCATGAAAAGTACCCCAACAAAATTCATCAATGAACTCATATCAAGGATTAGGTTCAACAACAAGTAGTACTAGAACATAAAACAAAAAGGCGTATATGATATAGAAATTAATTTCTTACTCAAGATGAAGTCCTGCCATGGGGTGTCCAGAGGCAGTATGATAGAGCTGCTCCATGAGATCTTTGGGGACACAGGATCCCTGGATATATGGCTTTACTAGCATGATAACCATTCATAGGACCATTCTGTAGGTGAAGATGGCTGCTCCATCTCCAGAAATAAGGTCTGTATTGCAAAGAGAGAAATTTGTGTTTATTACTACTACATATAAGTGATGATTCCACCTTCTTTATTGGCACCCAGGTCTTCTATTAGAAGCTTGAAATTGATGCATGTGTCATCTTTTTTGGATTTCTGGACCCAATTCCAACTTGGGGGCTGGGGGTAGAAGTGGAGGCTTCCCACACCACTAACAAGCAATTCTGGGACATCAGTAGGGTGTCTAAGAATTCAACTCAACTTTGACACTATCTACACAGAGATAATGTCAGTTTCCACAGGTTAAGAATTCAGTCCTATAAGATGGCACCCACTTCAGACTCTGATCACAAGCCCACCTGTGCTTCTGACAAACTGGTTACAAATCAGAAGTCTCCGTGAAATCCCCATTGGGTTTGGTTAATTTGCTAGAATGGCTCCCAGAATTCAATGATAACTTACTTAATAGATGAATGGTTTATTATAAAAGGATCTAACACAAAAACAGCCAGATAGGAGAAATGCATTAGGGCAAGATAGCGGTAAGGGGGTGGAATTTCCACACCCTCTCTGGGTATGCCGTTCTTCTGGAATCTCCACGTGTATACCAACCTGGGAGCTCTCTAAACCCCATCCTTTTGGGATTTTATGGAGGCCTCATTACATAGATATAACTAATTAAATCATTGGCCACTGGTCACTGGTTCAATCTCCAGCCCTTCTTCCTTCCCTGGAGGTAAATTCCAACCCTTTATTCACATGGTTGTTTCCACTGGCTACCAGTCCCCATCCTTCTGTGAAGTTCAAAAGTCACCTCCTTACTATAATAAAAGACACCTTTGTTGTTCTCATCACATGAGAAATTCCAAGGACTTTATATAGTCTGTGCCAGGAATAAGGATAAAGACCAAATATATTTCTTATTATAAATCAAAACACCACATTATTCTATTTTGTATCTTCATGGATACTCAACAGAAATCTCAAATTTATCAAGTCAATAGCTAAACTCATTCTTTTCACCTATAAATCTGCTTCTCCTCATATCTTCTTTGTTCTTTCCACCATAATGCTAATGAAGCTAAAACCTGGGGGCATTCTAAATTTTTCATTTTTTTGCCATACTACTCAATTGATCAGTAATCCAGTTTTATAAATTACATCTTCAGTATATCTCTAAAATTCATTTCTTCCTCTACATCCTCACAACTGAAGTCTTGGAAAATAACTGTGATTGCTATACTGCCTTTAGAATTTCCCCTTCTTAGACCAAATTACATACTGCCTAAATGATCTTCTCAAAGCAGTCATTCATACCACTCTTTTTCAATGACTGTAATCAGAATAAAGTCCAAATTTATTAGCATTGTTTAAAATGTCACTTGAAGTCAAATATTCCTTAAACTATCCAACCTCATTCCCATCTGTACATTAACTAATGTCTTCAGTCGAACTGACTATTGTACTTCTCAGAGGACACCATATTGTTAGATGAGGCCACTTTTTTACTATATGTTGTCTCCTATGTTTGAGTCCCCTGACACACACTTATCCACCTATGTTATTCATATTTGATCTTTTAAATACATTAAAGATCATCTCCCTGATGGAACTTTCTTTGCCTTACTTTCTCCAACAAAGAGAACTGGATGCTCACTTTTCTGTACTCAGTCCATATACATTCCTACATATCCTACATATCCATTCACAATCACTCTTGTTACATTGTAGTAAGTATGCCTGTTTTCATACTGGACCCTTTAAATTACTGACTGTATATCTGGTCTGTCACCTAACATGTGGCATACATAGGTAAGGCTTCATTAGAGAGAATTTGGCAAACACTGCCTTAATTTACCATTTCTGGGTACTAAACTCTTGTTTTAATAGGTAAAAGACATTACCAAGTAACTCTATTTTTAAAAATAATACTTTGAAAGATATTTTAGCTTTGGAACTATGAAGACAGTAAAATGATTTACTGAAAATAACAAAAGCTACATTTTGAAATGGCTGTTCAGCCTCCAGGAAATCTTAGCACAGCTTCAAGTGAGTGACAGTGCCCTACATGTAGAATCAGAATTTTCTTTTTTTTTTTTCTTTTTAAAGGTTTATTTATTTATTTATTTGAGCGAAAGAGAGAATTGTGAGAGCAATCTGGAAATGGGGGAGGGGAGACAAGGCAGAGCAGAGGGCAAGAGAAAACTTAAGCAGACTTCGGACTCAGCACAGAGCTGTACTCTCTACTTAAACTCACAAGCCTGAGACCATGACCTGAGCCAAAACCAAGAGTTGGACACTCAACTGACTGTGCTGTCCATGTGCCCCTAGGATCAGAATTTCTAATTCTGGCCTTTACATTCCTTCTGTCATCCCTACTTTTTTTATGCACTGTCATGTTGGAAATTTGTTTTAAACTTCTTCTAGAGATCTATAGTTCCATACACATGAGGAGTAGAAACTAAAAATTGATCTACCCCTATTTACAGTCCGTGACAGTTTCTGCATTCTGTCATAAAAAATAGTGACTCACAACATTACTTTTTAATCACTTCCTGCCTAGTTCAGTGGTTTCCAAATGTCTTTGTGTGAATGGGCTGCATTAGAATTGCCTGGGAAGTATATTAAAATTACAGATTTCTAGGTTCCAATCCAATCATTTTGGAGAATTTCCAGAACTGAATCATTTTAATCTTTAACCTTGTTTTAAACAAGAATAAAAGCAATTTTTATTCTAACCCAGTTTGAGAATTTATAAGAACCCAATGACTATCATATACATAAAGTCAGCAGATACCATTTTCTGAATTTAAAAAAACTCAATGAATGGGAGACATTTGTAAATATTAAAAAGTCATAGAGAACTTTTATGACCTTTCTAGAACCTTGACTCCAGACAAGTGAAAGCCTACCATCTGTCTGATAAACTAAGGCAGCCTACACTTCTGCACATGGGTAGAATGAAGCTCGAAATTGCAGGCCAGGGCCTCTATAATAACAACCCGGAAAAGTCTGATAAATATATTACCCAAACCTACATATTTAAAGACATCAAAAAGAATTAGATGATCTAAAACTCCTGAAGTGTGGAGTATTTCCAAGGTAACCTGATCATGTCTAACCTCTATCTTCATCTAGGAACATTTGTAAATTCTGTGCCTGGGCTGGCAATAGCACTCACTGAGAGACTCTTCTTGGGAAGGTGGGAAGGTTTGGAGGGACAGGAAATTTTGGAGAGATTTTGTGGTTTTGTACTCAATTTGGAAATTTGAGGGAACAAAATTTGAGGGACTGGCCAGTTTTCCCTATGAGACACTTGCTAAATTCTGGTATTGTGAGAATGGTTTCCCTGGAGAATTCCCCTGAGTATTTAAGGAATAAATTATACCAATCTCATACAAACTCTTTCAAAAAAATATAAGAGTGAATAGTCTGCCGATACTTATAAGGTTAACATATATTTTGATCCCAAAATTTTTCAAAGAACAATAAAAGAAAGGAAAATTACAAACCAGAATCATATAATTATGGTTGGAAAAATCTTTGGCAAATATTAGCAAATCAAACCCAATGGTATATAACATAGTTTTTAAAAGATAATACTCTACAACACACTTGGGTATTCTAGGAGTGCAAAATGGTTTTGAAATTCAATATTTAATATGCTTGATTTACTGTAGTGACAAAACAATTGAGATAATCATAGGATCATCCAGATAAATACAGGAAAAAACTCTAAAAATTCAAAATCTACTGTGAATAATAAAAAAAAAAACTTTAGCAAATTAGGACTAAATAATGTCTTTTTAAAAAAATCTATAGCAAATTCATTCTCAATAGTGAGCTATAAGAGATTTTGTTCCTGAAATTAGAAACAAGACAAAGATTCTCACTGAAGACCACTCTGTTCAACATTGTTCTAGAGGTCCCAAGCAGTGTAATAAAGTAAGAAAAGAAACAAAAGACAAATGGTTAGGAAAGAAAAGATATAGCTATCATTACTGGCAGACTATGTGATTATGTACATAAAATCTATCATACTTTCAAAACAATACTGCAATTAATAGATGAATTTAGCAAGGTCATAAATTACTAGATCAGGGCACCCGGGTGGCTCAGTGGGTTAAAGCCTCTGCCTTTGGCTCAGGTCATGATCTCAGGGTCCTGGGATCGAGGCCTGCGTTGGGCTACCTGCTCAGAGGGGAGCCTCCTTCCTCCTCTCTCTCTGCCTGCCTCTCAGCCTACTTGTGATCTCTCTCTGTCAAGTAAGTAAATAAAATCTTAAAAATAAATAAATAAATAAATAAATAAATTACTAGATCAATATTTAAAAATCAGTTATATTTCTATATACTAGCAAAAATAAATAAAAGAATTTAAAATATACTAAATACAATAGATTTTAAAAACATTAAATGCCTAAGAAAATATCTCCTGAAAGATATGCAGACTTTATAAACTTAAATATTATAACATATTTTTGAAAGAAATTTTAATAAACCTAAGGAAATGGAAGAATATATTACACTTTAAAAAAGGCCAACCAAGACTATCTTATCAGGCAAAATTCTCCTTCAGAAATTAAGAAACTATAAAGATATCCCCAGACTAACAAAAGCTGAGAGAGTACACCACAATGATACAACTATGTTTGCCTTACAAGAAATGCTGAAAGGAGTTGTATAAGCTGAAATGAAAGAACACTATTTATTAATATGAAAGCATATGAAAATATACAACATACTGAAAGTTAAGTATATAGTCAAATACAGAATACTCTAATACTGTAACATGGTAGCATGTTAACCCACTTAATTCTAGTGAAAATATTAAAGGACAGAAGTATTTAAAAATAACTATAGCTACAATAATTTTTCAGTGGATACACAATATAAAAAAGGGTAAATTGTGACTTCAAAAACATAAAAGGATAGAGTTTTTGTATTCAATTAAAGTTAAGTTGTTATCAGCATAAAATAAACTGATAGGTCTATAAGACGTTTTATGTAAACCTCATTGTAACCACAAAGCAAAAACCTGTAGTAGATACACAAAAGATAAAGAGAAGGGCAACTAATCATGCCACTATGGAAAATCATCAATTGACAGAGGAAGGCAGCAAGAGAGAAAATATGAAACAAAACAGCCAGAAGACAATGAATAAGATGGTGTTATTAAGTCCTTACCTATCAATAATTACTCTAAATGTAAATAGATAAAATTCTCTAATCAAAAGACATACTGTGGCATGCTGCCTACAAGAGATTCACCTCAGATTTAGGGTCGCACATAGGCTCAAAAGGAATGAATGGAAAAAGATATTGACTAAGTAGAAACCAAAAGTGACCAGGGGTACCTCTACTTACATCACACAAAATAAACTTAAACTGAAAATCTGTAAAGGAGACAAAGAAGATATATAATGACAAAGGGATGAACTCATCAAGAGGATAAAACAGTTATAAATATATTGGTAGCCAACATTGGAGCACCTAAATATATTAAACAAATACTATTAGATCCGAAGAAGAAATACACTCATATATGGTAAGAATAAGGGAATTCAATACCCCAATTTCAATAATGGATAGATCATCCAGACAGAAAATCTTTAATATTTGAATTGAATTATACTTCAGACCAAATATATCTAACAGAAATATGTGGAACATTCCATCCAACAGCAGTAGAGTACACATTCTCCTCCAGTGCACATGGAGCAATCTCCTATTTAGATCATAGGTTAGACAAGTCTTAGAAAATTTAGATTGAAATCACATTAGGTATCCTTTTCAACCAAAATGACACAACAGAGAAATCATTAACAAAAGGAAAACTGGGAAATTCACAAATCTGTGAAATTAAACAACACACTCTGAACAACCAATGAATCAAAAAGAAACCAAAAATGAAAATTTTTGAAAAATCTTGAAATGAACAAAAATGGAAACACAATGTACCAAACTCCTGGAATGCAGTAAAATCAGTTCTTTTTTTTTTTTTAAGATTTTATTTATTTATTTGACAGAGAGACAGACAGAGAGAGAGAGAGAGAGAGAGAGAGAGAGAGATCACAAGTAGGCAGAGAGGCAGGCAGAGAGAGAGGAGGAAGCAGGCTCCCCACCAAGCAGAGAGCCCAATGCAGGGCTCAATCCCAGGACCCTGAGATCATGACCTGAGCTGAAGGCAGAAGCTTTAACCCACTGAGCCACCCAGGCACCGCAGTAAAATCTGTTCTAAGAGGGAAGTTCAAAATGACAAATGCCTACATTAAAAAAAAAAAATCCATGAAAGATCTCAAATAAACAACCTAATTTTACATATCAGGGAATTAGAAAAAGAAGAACAAACTAAGCCCAAAATTAGATGAAGAAAGAGAATAACAAAGAACCAAGCAGAAACAGAGACTAAAAGGACAATAGAAATAATCAGTGAAACTAACAGCTGGTTCTTTGAAAAGATAAGCAAAACAGACAAACGTTTTGCTAGACTTAACATAAAAAAGAGTATGAGAGCTCAAACAAATAAAATCAGAAATGAAAGAGGAGACATTTTAATAAATATATAAATACAAAAGATCCACAAGAGCCTACTATGTACAATTTATAAGCCAACAAATCAGATAACTTAGAAGAAATGAATTCCTAGAAACACACGACCTACTTAGACTGAATCATGAAGACATAGAAAATCTGAACAGACGAATTAATAGTAAAGAGATTGAATCAATAATCAAAAATCTTCCAACGAATAAAAGTCAGGACCAAATGTCCTCGCTGGTGAATTCTACCAAACATTTACAAAGGAATTAATGCCTATCCTTCTCAAACTCTTCCATAATATAGAAGAGGCAAAATTCCTCATCTCATACCATTCCTCTAATATGAAAACCAGACAAGGACACTACTAGAAAAGAAAATCACAGGCCAGTATCCCTGATGAATATCAATGCAAAAATCCTCAAAAAAATATTAGCAAACCAAATTCAACAGTACAGCAAAAGGATCATACACCATGATCAAAAGGGATCTCCTTTAGGGAATGAAAGAATGGCTCAATATCAGAAAATCAATCAACATATACACCATACACCATATTAACAAAATAAAGGATAAAAATCATATGATCATCTCAATAGCCACAGAAAAAGCATTTGACAAAATGCAGCATCTGTTCATGATTAAAACTCTCAACAAACTGGGTGTAGAGGAAATATACATCAGCACAATAAAGGCCATATATGACAAGCCCAGGGCTAACATCATACTCAATAGTGAAGAGTTGAAAGATTTTAGCTTTTCCTTTAAAATCGGTAGCAAAACAAGGATTCCCACTCTTGCCACTTTTATTAGATGCAGTACTGAAAGTCTTAGCCAGTGAAATTAAGCAAGAAAAAGAAATAAAAAGCATCAAAATCTACCTCTGTATTCCTGACTTTCTGAATGGTCTTACTACCAGTTTCCGGCTTCTCAGTTCTCTCACCTATACAATCAGTTCCCTGCATTTAAGTCGTTCTGTTCTAAATACTATAAATGCTGTTTGATAAATAGATCCTGACTGATGTAATACTCTGTTTCAAATTACAAATTTACAACCATCTTTTACTCACACAAGCATGAGCTGATTATTTCATTAATGCCACAGGGAGTAGAAGGACAATAACCTTATTTGAAACAATTGACAGATCATGACTCTGTGACTCTGGAAATTACAGTGAGAGTTAAATTAGCCTGAGTAGCTCAAGATTGTTAAGCCTGCACCAGCGTGTCATCGCATATATCTACTAAATTCATAACAAGATGGGGAAAAACATGCAGCATTACTTCCTTTCTAATAGATGCAAAAACTAAGTCACAACGAAGTATAATATTCACTTACTCCTACTGTCTAAGGGAAAGAGATCATCTTAAACTGGGGTTTCAACTCAGGATAATAGATGGATGCTGTATTGGCCCTTAAACTAAAATACCTGAGACTTCTCATCCAAAACTTTATAAATCTATAAACTGAAACTCAAATACTTGTGACTCTTGACTTCCAAAACCATGGTCCTATCAAAGCAAGGCTTCAAAACTTGCCTTATACTTACCTCCAATATCCCCATTCTTACCTTGAAAACCAAAGAGAATTAAGTTGTTGTTATGATCATTCAGAGTAGCTATTGATTTTACAATGGCAAGATCCATTTTATATGATTCATAATCCTTGTAGATTCTGATCAAGATTTTGAATTTCAGTCAATAGATGGATATTAATTTTCTACTACATTCAGGACACTATGCTATGTACTTTTTTTTCTTTTATTCTTTCAGTGATCCCAGATTCATTGTTTATGCACCACCCCAGTACTCCATGCAATACGTGCCCTATGTACTTCTACAGACAGTGAGGTTTAAATCAAATTTCCCACTATGTACTGCATTCAGCTATATGAATAGAGAAGTTGAGCTAGTAGATTAAACAGACATAAGCATTTATTTAATCATTTATTCATTTATTTAACAAATATTATTTGTAATGAAATGTACAATGTTTTGTGTATTGATGACATATAGCACTAAGTAAGATAGACACAGTCTCTGTCTTCCTGGAGCATCTAAACTAGTAGAGGAATAAGACATAAACAACCAATAATTTCAGCATGTGGTAAATACTGTGAATGAAACAAATTGGATGCTGATATAAAGGATAAAGTGTTATGGGAGTGCTGCATACAGTCATGCATGTTTCAACACACAACCCTAGGAGGAGCTATTCATATAATGGACACTGCAGTTTTGTATATTTATTGAAAAAAATTTTTGGCAGGTGACAGTTAAGTGTCTTGTTCCAATAAATTGGTACGTTAAGATCATTTTCTAACAATCTAAGTAAAGAAACTTGAAGAAGAACTGTTTTTTGGTTTTGGAGGGTTTCTTGGGGTTTTGTGTTTTTATTTGGGTTTCGTGTTTTGTTTTTTTTTTTCCTATTTACCCAAAGACCCAAAGGCCCTGAAAGGAGGAGGTACTTTGAAAAGAAAGTCAGATAAGACCATTTCGATGAAGTGACATTTAAGCTGAAGATAAATAAGAGACAATCATTTGAAGAGCCAGAATAAGAACACTTCAGGAAGGAGGAAAAGCATGTGCTTGACATTATCCACTTTTATTTTTGGTTTGTTTGTTTTGACATTAGATTCTTACAATTAAAAGTCATGAAGTTCTTTGTAGATGAACATAATTTTCATTAACAGAGTCTGTGTTTTGCATGATTTGTTTTTCTACTGGTGATGACCTAGTCTCCTTGCTTTCCTCCCTCAAGCATACGTGTCCAGAGTTTTTGCTGAGGTTAGGAATGCAATCTTTGATCACATAAACAGCTGACTGACCCCATATAAACCAAGGACAGAGAAAAGCAATATAGCAAAAAATTAAGAAGCATTTTTCATGACAATTACTACCATTTCTTGAGCACTTACTAAAAGCAAGGCAATATATTAAACTAAAAAATTAATCTGAACGTTTTACTTAACAATTAATCTGACCTAATTAATCACCACCAAGGAAATTTCCACTACTATATATTTATCCCCTCCATCTTCCTTCCTCCTATGTATGGGTAGTTTACCTTTCACCTATACAGCAGAGTTGAAATATCTATGATTTAACCTTGTTATAATCATAACGTGTAACATTTGTAGAGTGTTTATTAAATGCCAAGTATCATGCTAAAAGCTTTACTAACTTTAGTTCATTTAAACCTCAACAACCAAGATTAGATGTTGTATTACCCAATTCACAGAGGAATCTGAGGCCTCACATGCCTCGGATTTATGGAGCTGGAATTTTGTCCAAGCAGCCTGACTCCAGAAATCACCCTCTTAATTCTTCATGCCGTACATGTTACCTAGAAAGATATCAATAAATGTTTACTATTACTGGAGGCAGAATGGCATAGTGATAAGGGGTATCACTCTATAAGTGATGACTTATCACTCCAATAAGTGGAGGTTCCTACTTCCCACATGACCTTTTATGACCCTAAGAGAGGATATCCCAAGTCACCAAGGTTTCTTTAGAGAAGAAATAGGTCAAACTAACTCAGCTACCATGGAACTTTAATTTTTCTGTGTGCTTTCATCAGTGTTCTGACACCTTTTGTTTCAGAAAAAGTTTTCACCTGCCCCCATGTACTCCTCAGGATAAAGCACCCTTCATTCTTTCCTAAAACTTCCTGATTTCAAGGAGAAAGAGATATAGAACATGCATAAAACTGCCTTCATACATCCAGGTTCTCCTTCCCAAGAGACTATTACTGGAGTCCCCTAAGTGACAGAAGTAAATGGCAAAGTACACCAAATAGCAAGAAAGTACTTTCTCCCCTTTTCATTTACTGTGAGAGTACTATTCGAATATTAAAAGTGTTGTGCAGGGCGCCTGGGTGGCTCAGTCATTAAGCGTCTGCCTTCGGCTCGGGTCATGATCCCAGGATCCTGGGATCGAGCCCCACATCGGGCTCTCTGCTTGGCAGGAAGCCTCTCTCTCCCACTCCCCCTGCTTGTGTTCCCTCTCTAGCTGTGTTTCTCTCTGCCAAATAAATAAAATCTTTGGAAAAAAAGGGAAAAAAGTAAAAAAATAAAGTGGTGTGTGGCAGATTTTTGCAGAATTTGCAATTCTGAAATACAAGGAAAACCGACATCATGATATTAATTTGATAAAAAAGGCAATACAAAGCCAAGAGACTATTTAGACATGTCATTGTAGTAAACATCATAAACTCTGTTGTGTTATAGGCACAGTGGAACCAATAAACCATTAATACAGCATCATGCAATAGCCAAGAGCAGAATATGAACTAGCTTTGATCAAGAGCAGGTGCGAGCACAAAGCAGAAAGTAAATTGTTCAATCAATTAATGGGAACAGAGTTAAATACTCTTGTCTATCGGTAGGTTATAAATCATTGCATCCCGGTGGAAAAGGCTACAATAATTCCATAACAAAGCTCAGTGATTCTAAGCACTCTGCAGTAAGTCTTTTATCAGCCTCAGCCTGGCATCTCTGTCCCAAGAGCCAATTTGTACTTTGTGTGCTCAGGCCAATTCAGTGCCCAGAAAAGAAGATTTCGGTGAAAGGGACTTGTGAGCAAACCTCCAAATGTTCATGCACCAGATCTTGGATAAATACCCACAAATTCAGTGGCTTATGTTAACTGTTGAAACATGAAAATCCAAGCTGGAATATGTGAGAATAGGCAGTCGGGGGCAGAACAAAGTACACACTTCAGAGAAGCCAGGGAAAATTAAGAGTCACTCAAGGAAATAGGCATCCAGACGTTTCAAATTTTTAAAAATAATATTGAAAAATATTCTTTTTTTTTTCTAGACAAATGTGAGTCTACAAAGATGGTTCCCTAAAACTTAAAACTCCCTCCCCCATTGCAGCTGAAGTCTGAAGCACTGAGAAAAGGCAGAGCTCACTCTCTGAAATCTGGAAATTGAAAAATCACAAACCAAACTGGAACCCATTTAGATCACCAGGGAATGGGCCTCTTTTCTTTCTCTGGCCTTGTAATTTCCATTCAGCTCCTCACTTCTATAGTCATAACTTCAATATGCTTAATGAAAGCCTGCCAAGAGAGCCAGCTTCTACCGACTCTGGGACTAATCTTCACCCCAAATGAGGGACACATATGAATTGCTTAAGTGTGGCAGTAACTCACTAGCTCAACCTCAAAGTCAGTCTTACTATAGAGTATTTCTGACCTTGGTGTCAAAATTCCCAATAACCGGATTCATGCCATGTTCTCCAGTTATGATGATAAAGTTGGTACCTTAGCCTCCTGAATACCAATGTCTAGATTTTGTCCCTGAACTTTTATTTCCCCAATATTTGTTCTAAATCTCCGCACATGCCACCAGCTTATTTGCTTTATCTGTTTATTGCTCTGCATTATCTTGACATAGATTTTCCTTTCTCACACTGATAAATCTCTCAGCTTTAAGTTCTGATTCCTTCTTCTCGTCCTTCCTGTCAAACATTTATTGAGTGTCTATTTGGAACTGGACCTAAAAAAAGAAAATAACCCAGTCCCCGACCTTAAGAGCAACCATGGGTGTCAACATCAATGTCCTGATTTTGAATGATGTCAGGATTTGGTCCTACGTAATCTTTGTATCTGCGTGATCTCTAGGTCCTAGTCCACCCAAAAGGGCTTAAGGAGCTGAGGCTGGGGTCCTAAAAGGACACTAAAAGTATCATTTAAAGTTGATAGGCCTATAGTCTTAATTGATAGCCTCTCCCAATGGTGTCCATTTTGCTAATTGGTTTGACTTGAATTGTTTTCTTTTTTCTTTTTTTTTTTTTTTTGCTATTTTGCCTAATTAGGTGGGACAGTATCAGGATTAGAGTTCACACACAAGTCAATGTCTGCATTAAGGAAAAGTATCTAGTAATTTTGGCAATAGATGTATAAATTTGGTCCCTAACAAGGACAGTTTTTTATTTCAATTAGGTATGTTGCCTTCACCTGTGCTTCATTGCATCCTGTGTCAAATAAAAGCTTGTGGCTTTCCACACGGGTGTTTGAATGGTAGAGACTCACTCTGTAACCCAACCAACACCTTCTAGTTCTGGTTTTGATTAACAACACATAAATCTACAGTTAAACTTAGAAATGATATTCTTTCATAATTTAACAATGAACATAAAATGTTTTCTTATTTTTCTCTTCTTGCTGTGAATGTTTATCAGCATTTCACGAGCCAAGAGCAGTGAAAAGCCGATGTTGTAAGGCAACTCTCTAACCAAAACTAACTCTTCTGTTCTCACTGTCTCCATACATACCCACCCACCAGGACCCCCACACAAACAGATATTTTTCAATCTCCACCTACTCTTTTAAACAGAAAATAAAGTTAAAAAGCAACAAAAACACAAAAGCAGTTCCTCTGTTTCCATAATTTGGACAATGATGGAAAAGATATCAAGAATTATAGATCTCAACAACACTGAGAACATTCAAGATCATACCACAAAACTAACAACACAGTTTAATGAGAATCAAATACTACGCATCAGATCCTTGATAGTTACCTTTGAGAATTATGGATTTTACCAATTAGCAAGTTCTTGACAAACACATTACTTATTCATAGAAATGGATGTGATTTTCTTCACTAAACCATCAGTTTCCCTCTTCAGTAAACTTAGAGATGATAAACCTGGGGGTTATTCTAGGCCCTGGGGTGGATTTGTAAAATGTTTTGTATTTCTAAAAGAGAAACTAGATTTCAATCAGAAGACATGGATGGGGTTGAAGCTTAGGCCCTATACTCATTAACCATATAATATCGTGCAAGATATTCTACCTTTCTGTGTTTTGGCATGCCCATATATTTATAAGTTATTAACAAAATTAACAATAATGGCTCTATCAATTTGACTATACTTCTGTGAATTTTTAGTATCTTTTTTTAAAGATTTTATTTATTTATTTGACAAAGAGAGACACAGTGAGAGAGGGAACATAAGCAGGGGCAGTGGAAGAGGGAGAAGCAGTCTTCCCATCGAGCAGGGAGCCTGATTTGGGGCTTAAGCCCAGAACGCTGGGATCATGACCTGAGCCGAAGGCAGATGCTTAATGACTGAGCCACCCAGGTGCCCCCTTAGTACCTTTTTACTGTGATAAAATATACATAAAATTTACCATTTTGACCATTTTTATCCATACAGACCTGCTACTTTAAGTACATTCACAATGGTATGCAACCATCAACACCATCTTTCTCCAGAAATTTTTCATCTTTCCCAGCCAAAACTCTGCACCCATTAAACACTAACTCCCGATTGTGCCCTACTCCAGCCCCTAGAAACCACCATTCTACTGTTTCTATATATTTGACTGCCTTAGGAACCTCATGTAAAAGGCTCCAGACATCTGTCCTTAGTGATGAGCTTGTTTTGCTTAGTTTAATGTCTTCAAGATTTACCCATGTGGTATAGCATGTTCAAATTTTCTTTCTTTTCTAAGATTGAATAATATTCTCTTGTATATTTACATGCCACATCTTGTTTATCCATTCATCTATTCATCGACAGTTGGATTGTTTCCACCATTTGGCTATTGTGAGTAATGCTGCTGAGAACATGGGTGTACAAAGATCTATTTGAATCCCTGCTTTCACTTTCTTGAATATAGAGCTAGAAGTAGAGTTGCTAGATTATATGGTAATTTTAGGGTTAATTTTTTGAGAAATTACCATATCATTTTCCTTTTTTTATGAGTTTTAAGAAAGATAGTATTTGGAAAAGAGCTCTGAAGCTCCTATTCCTTATAAACAAAGTAAGTTAGTCAGCAGCTTAGTCTATTTTTAGATAATGTCGAGAATTTCTTCTTTGGCATTTTCCCCTTATCTCAACCTCCACTTCTCTGAGCCTTAGAATTGTCACTGTAAAGAAAGGATCATAATTAGACCTTGCAAGTTTGTTGGGAAGTTTAACTGTTATTATAGTATATGCATTTTTGTTGTTATAGGTTAAAGATGCTCAAATGTTGGTAATTTCACATACCTCAACTTAATATACTTGCTGATATTCATTTGCCCTTCTAGACCCAGTCTCTACATTTTGACATGAACTCTCTTCTGTGTTCTAAGAGGCAGAGCTGCATGACTAGCTCTCTTGCCATCTGGCTTCCAGTTAATTCAGAAGGGACAGGCAGTAGATTACAGGACAGGAGGAGAGTGTGTTTGGAATCTTTATTCCCCAGCTTCCTTACTGCTAGATAACAGTTTGGTCATCAATCACATTCATCCAATGAATTACATGGTTCTTCTCACATGGCCTTTCCCTTCAGCTAGTTGTAGCTTCAGCATCATCCACATTTTCAGCCCCTTCAGGCCTACGGATACTAACAGCTCTCAGAGACTGAGAGTCTCCAGGTACTCCACCATCTTTGACTGGTTTCTCTTAAACATGGCCTTGACTAAACAACTTCTTTATTAATATCTCCTTAATTACCCTGCCTGAGTGTGCCACGTCTTTCCTACAGAGACTCAAATTGATATAATATATAACATCTCTAATATATTGCCTTGCTTTTAAGTGCTCAAAAATTATAATAATTGTCATAAAGTTACATCTAATATTTTGATACCATTATTTCATTTTGTCTTTGGTTAATCATGCTTCTTATCTCAAGTCAAAGCTGCTCATATGCTGGAGGCATGATCAGTGAACCATCTTCTTAAAGACCATACACAAATGTTGAGGCACCTGGGTGTTCAGTCAGTTAAGCATCTGACTCTTGTTTTTGGCTCAGGTCGTGATTGTAGGGTTGTGAGATCAAGCACCCTGTCTGGCTCTGTGCTCAGTGGGGAGCCTGCTTGAGATTCTCTCTCTCTCCCTTTTCCTCTGCCCTTCCCCACCTTTAAAAAAAGAAAAAAAGAAAAGACCATGTAAAAAAGTAAGATCTTCTTTCAGGTATGCTCATTGGGTTCTCCATGTAGCCAACAAGCTGGAAAGCAAAACAAAACTAAAAAGGTAGCTTAATCTAGCTCCAGAAATCCTTAATGCTATTTTTGTTCCATACTTAGTATGTTGAAACAGTTTGAAAATAACTTATTTGAGAAGGTAAACAACCCAAAGGTTACTTTTGGTATCCATTTATGGAAAGCATTTGACCTCTTGTGGAAGATGTACTGTCCCCAGCCAATTGTGGAGAAGATGTAGAAGAGCCTAACATTGTAGACTCATGAAAGAACTCATGAATCTTAAGATTCAAGGACCCTCACCTGTATAATCTCCTTTCAGGATCTCAGGCGGGAGACATGGGTGCACAAGGTCATACATGTTTGTAAAGTTGCAAAAGTAGGACAAATATGTCTTTCCACTGTGACTTCCCCTCTATCACATTTTTTCTTTCTATGGCTAGGCTAGGTCATTGTGTGGAATATTACTAAAAGCAAGCTGAATTGGGCATTCATTGGGTTTAGTGGGATACATTTATGCTGTTTATAAGTATTTTTCAGTAAAGTTAATTTATTGTTAGCTGTTCCATAAAAAATGGCTTTGGGAATTCTATCTCTGGCTACTTTGCTGACTCAACCACCACTGTGGCATTAAGATGCAAAAATAGAGGCTGTATCACAATATGAATGTGTCGTACAACACCTGGCACAAAAATCTGTGACTAGTGGAAGGAAAATAAGATTTGCAAATGTGGAACTAGCAGCTCATCTATGTGAAATCCTTTCAGTCATTAGACATGTAAAATTATAAGCAGAGAACTTAGTTCTCATCAATGTCTAGTCAAAACAAGAATATATTCAATAATTCAACATAAAATTATAAAAGCACCATACATTTTCACTTTTACATGGTAATCATGCAAAATAGAATTTACCTGCATTCCTGTTACTGTAGAGCACAAAACTGTAGGGATACTAAAAATAGCAATGAGTGTGTCTATAATAGTTCATAAATGAAAGAAACTTGATAAAGATTTTTAAAATTTTGGCTACACTACTAAAAATTTTATATGACATTACTATAATGAATTGTGAAGCAAAAAAAGGTAACTTTTCTAAACCTTTACTCACATACTGATCAATCACAGTAGATGAGAAACTGAATTATTGATAAAGACAGTAATTATTATTGTGATTAAATTTGTTGTGATGTCTTCCCTATTTCTAAATAAATATTGACTCTGAGACCTATTTTTTTTGTTTGTTTTCTGGCAGAGGTCTCCTTTAAATTGTATAAGCTTCAAGTACCTTAAAACTTGTAGCTACCCCAGAAAAACACAACAAAATGTTACATAAAGTCTCCACTTTTACCTAGTACAGACACTCAAAAGATAACCTCAGGCATTTGCTTACCCATCTCCAAAGTTGATATATCTGCTTCTGCACCTCAGTCTAAGTAGAGTTTTGAATATTTGATGAAAATGAGATATTTCTACTTGAAAGTATAAAAATGAAGAAGAATAATAATGATAAAAGTTCATATTCCTGGCTTGATGATCTATGGGATGAAGTCCTCCATACTAGAGGCTCCAGACATACAGGTTCTCTGTTCCAGAGAGGAGAGGAAGAGGAGAGGGAGAGATTTTCAGGCGTCCTCTTCAATTTTGTTTACGGACAGAATTCTAGTATCTCAGAAAACTATTTTGTGAGAACTCCTATGAGGGAACCAACATTTTCTACCTTACCCAAGAAATGGGAAATGGTTTGGGAGAAAGTGAGGGAGAGAAAAAGAAGATGCTGCACTCATTTTCTTTCCCATGGTAAATTTTGGGAGAAATTTGTTAAAAGTAGCTACTATGGTCCTTCTTTTAAGTGGCATTCAACTAGTGTCTACTCTAGAAAAAGATAAACCATGAAAGATGAGTTCATATTTTTCACTGTATCTCCTTGTATTTATAAATAAGGAGATTACTATGACTGTGGAGGCAAGTCCCTGTGGGCATTTTTAAATTATGGCAAAAGAACTACAGAACCCTAATGCTAATAGCAGAAGTGAAAATCATTTTTGCTATTTGATTCTGCAATGTGGCTTCCATCTCAAGATGTCAAAAGCTATTACAACACTCTTGCATTTATGTCTTCTCCCCAATTAGCCAAGAGAATTTCATGGATTTTGCTGAGTTTGGTAGTTAAGCACCAAGAGCCATAGAACACAATCATAAAGATAGTATGAGCACAGCACAACTTACACACTGTTATATGCCAATTATAGCTCATCAAAACTGTAAAAAATAAAAAGACACTGTGAGTTGTTAGATGAATATGCTCTTCAATAAACACATGTGACTTAGGGAGGAAAGAATAGTGTATGTAGGAGAAATCTAAGATGTTAAAGAACAAATCTAATTCAATTAAAAGATGGTAACTTGATTGGTTACTTTATTAGCAAAGTTGGGAGAGAAAACAAAAAAAGAGAAATGGATCTTGACTATAATATGGGAAGTTTTAGGGGTATATAAAATCACCATCAGTTCCACTCCTAGGAAAATGGGATAGAAGTGTTTTCCGTATCCCTCCCACTAAGTACAACTGAAAAACCTTAAACATTATAAATAAAATAAATCTAAGAAGACTCTGAGGGATGGAGAGAAAAGGTACTCCATAGGGAAACTGGGACCCAAGGAATGACATGGTGGTGAACTTCCTGGGTTTTCTATTGCATCATATACCCAGGAATCATGCTTGAGAAAGCCAGCAACCCAAAAACACCAACATGCTAACACTTAAAAAACAAACAAACAAACCAACACAATAAAAACTGGGTCTTTCTAATGAAAGTTTCAGGAAAGGGGTAGCATAAAAAGAAAATTTTTATACAATAACTACCCTACAGCAAAGGTGAAGGCGGAGCATAGAATCCCATTTGAATGGAACTGTTACAAGTTGCCCCAACAGTGCAGTCAGTGCAGTGTCAGTAAAGGCCCAGGAGGGAATCATCTCTTCATTGTCATCAAGCAGTAACAAGGCTCCCCCATGGTGTCAGTGGACACCATATACATTGCCTGAACTTCTACCCCAACCAGGAGATAATGGGATGTTTCTTCTCCTCCCCCTTGCAGGACAATCAGAGAAGGTCTCGTAGAGAGTTAAAACCGTTCCTGCCTTCCATCGGTACTGAGGCCATCTGCCATTGGTACTTAAGCCACATGAGGACCAGTAGTGAGACACTCTACTCCTTTCGGCCAGGGTGGTATCAGCAGAGGCCTAGTGTGGACCAAGCACTAGCCGCCTGCAAAAAGAGTAAAGAGTTCTTCTTCCCACCCCTGCTGGGGGTCAATGGAGACCAGTTTGGAAACTGAACCTACTCCCAGTACAAGTAATGACTCAGCACTGCCATGTTTTCCCTGAATCAGTGTCAGAGGAAGCCAGCTAAAACAGTAAGATTCAGAATTTCACAACATAATACCAAAAATACCCAGCTTGCAATTTTAAAAAATCACTTGTCATACCGAGTCAGGAAAATATCACTATGTATAAAATGACAATTGATAAATGCCACCACTCAGATGGGAGATATGTTAGAATTATATAACAAAGATTTTAAAGCAACCATCACAAAGATGCTCCAATCAGCAATTACAAACATCCTTGAAACAAAGATAACATTCCAAAGTCTCCACAAGAAATAGCAAATCGCAGCAAAGAAGTATTATATAAACTGAATGGAAATTTTAGAACTGAAAAATACATTAACCAAAATTTAAAACTTGCAATGTCTTCAAGTTCACTAATTGTTTCTTCTGCAACATCTAATCTGGTACCTCATCTAGTGTAGGTGAAATATTTTTTATACTTACAGCAGTTTTAGATTCATAGTAAAATTGAGCAGAAAGTACATAGAGTTCCTACATGCCCCTTTCTCTTCCCAAACAGCCTCTCCTCCGTCAATATCCTTCACCAGTGTGGTACATTTTTTACAATCAATAAACCAACATTGACACATTTATTATCAACCAAAATCTATAGTTTATATTATGGTACATTCTTTGCATTGTACTTTCTATCATTTTTGACAAATGTACAGCAGCATGTATCCACCCTTAGAGTATCACACAGAACAGTTTTATTTCCCTAGAGCTCTCCAACGTTCTACCCCTCCCTGCCCCACCCCAAGTCCTTGGCAACCATTGATCTTTTTACTGTCTCCACAGTTTGACCTTTGCACATCATATAGATAGAATCAAATGTGTTTAAGTTTCCTCCATATCTTTCACACCTTGATGGCTCATTTCTTTTTGGTGCTGAATAATATTCCATTGTGTGGCTGCACCAGAGTTTACTTATCCATTGACCTATTCAAGGACACCTTGGTTGCCTACATGATCTGGCAATTATCAATAAAGCTGCAATAAATATGCATATGCTGGTTTTTGTGCAAAGATAAGCTTTCAACTCCTTTCAGTAAATACCAAGAACCATGATTGCTAGACTGTTTGGTAAAAGTATGTTTAGTTTTATAGAAACTGTCAAACTGTTTTGCAATGTACAGCAAACTGTACTATTTTCCATTCCCAAAAATACTGAATGAGTGTTCTTATTGCTCCACATCCTCACCAGCCAATAGTGTTGTCAGAATTTTGGATTTGGACTGCTATAAT
Source organism: Ailurus styani (assembly GCA_002007465.1). Lineage (NCBI taxonomy): Eukaryota > Metazoa > Chordata > Mammalia > Carnivora > Ailuridae > Ailurus > Ailurus styani. The sequence goes on from LNAC01001694.1 coordinate 113,635, forward strand.
AGGTATGTAGTATAATTGCATCATTGTTTAAATGTTCAATCCTTATTGATATATGATGTATATCTTCTTCAGGGAAGTTCCTATTAAGGCCTTTGACTTTTTTTCAATTGGGTTATTTGATTTTTATTGTCGAGTTTGGAGTGTTCTTTGTATAACTTAGATAACAATTCTTTATCAGATAATGTCTTTTGAAAATATTTTTGTCTAATGTGTTGCTTATCTTCTCATTCTCTTGATCATCTAGTATACTTTTTATCTCATATATAGTAATTTTCACCTCCTGAAGTTTGATTTGGTTTTTGCTTGGTTTGGTCTTTGAATTTTTTAACATATTTTAAGTCTCTACTTATTGTGCCCGATCTTTCCTCTAGCTTCTTAAACATACAGAAGACAATTCTAATTGTTGTTTTGATGTTTCCTTCCACTAATTCTATCATCAGTGTGATTTCTGGATCTATTGTGATGTAATTTTTTAAAATTTTCTTTATTTGCCACATTTTTCTGCTTTTTTTCACGCCTGGTAATTTCTTATTTGATGCCATGCTTTGTAAATGTTGCCTTGTGGGGTGTTCGATATGTTTATTTAGCTATAAGTATTTGGACTTTGTTTTGACATTCACTTAAATTAAATGAAAACAGTCTGATTTCAGGGGTCTAGAACTAATTCTGCACTACTATTTAAGAAAGACACTTCTATGTACCCATTGCCCCACAAATTATGAAGTTTTCCACTTTGGTGCAGGACAAATCATCCCTGATCCTGGCTGAGTTATAGGAAATACTTCATCTTATTTGGAGGCTGTTTGGTTCATGGATAAATATCCTCCTACATGCATGAGGTGATCAGTTTTCAGCTGAAGGACTAGAGGGGGGATCCTCTATAGATCTTTAAAAACTTGCTCTCTCTGAATCTCTTCTCTGATACTCTGAGTTGTGAACTCTACCTCCTTGACCTCTCTGGGCTACCGGTTCTGTGTCATTTGGTGAGAGAAACCGGGGTTCCACTGGGGCCCCCCATCTGCACCATAGCCTGGAAAGTCTCCAGGATAACAAAGTCATTTATTAGTCTCACCTCATGTGTTTCTCCGTCTCTCAAAATCTACTATCCTTTATTACAGGATAGTCAATGATTTTTTTAAGATTTTATTTATTTGAGAGAGAGTGAGTGAGAGAGAGAACATAAGCAGGGGCAGAGGTAGAGGGAGAAGGAAAAGCAGACTCCCTACTGAGAAGGGTGCCTGATGTGGGGCTCAATCCCAGGGCTCTGGGATCATAACCTGAGCCAAAGGCAGATGCTTAACCAACTAGGCCACCCAGGTGCCCCAGGATAGTCATTGCTATAGAAACTATTGTTTTATTTATTGTACTTTGTTTTTGTTGTTTCAGGTAAGAAGGTAAATCTAGGTACTGTTACTCTTTATTTGGGCCAGGGACTGCTTGAGACCCAGCAGCAAATAATTAAATCTCAACTAAAGTATTACAAGGTAAATGAAAAGAAAACATTTGGACTTGCAGACTAAGTATGGTTTCCTTCAATGGATTCTTCATCTGGCCCACACGCCCTGGCCCCCACCACTGTCAGCGAAAGCTCAGCTTCCTCCCATCATAGCTTCTCTCTTCTCACTGTGCAGAAAGAGGCTACACCAGCTTGTTGATAATTTTTGAACTTTTATAACTGTGAGTCATTAGTCTCTAGATCCTCCAAATTCCAGGGGACATATGTCAATTTCTCTGAGAGCTTTCCTTGAGCTCCCCTGCCTCTACCACAAGGACCTTGACAACTTTCTAAAAATATATTCTTTGCCAATCTCCAAACCTTTAATGAATTAATACCCTTATATCATAAAAGCTGGAAATAATTGATAAACTAGTAATCATTAAACAATCTTCCAAAGTCTTAGCCTTATCTTGCAGAGGTCATCTGGTAATTACTGTTCTCAGCTTTTTGAATCCAAACAACTAGATAAGAGGAAACTGTTAGTTAAACTGTTAGCTTAGTTAAATTGTTTCATATATAATATTTTACATTGGGCATTTGTTAGTATGTAATCAGAGTACATAGAAATACTGCCTGGCAAGTAATATATATGTTAATTAATTGGATTTAAATAAAAATAGTTCTTATGACAAAAAAAAATAAATAAAATTTATAAAGAATAAAACCTAAGATGTAACTAGAACAGGACAGGGGAAATGAAGGTAAATCAGAGTGAAAATACTCCAAAGCTCATATACCAATCTACAAAAAAAATAGGGACTTTTGGCTAACTAGATTTTTAGGGAAAGGATGTTAAAGGATTTAAAGATAACCACTAAAAGAATAGAAAGAAGTTATATAACTTCAAGAAGGCAGAAAAAAAGGAAAACAAGGAAGTTTAAAACTAGTTTTAAAAATAAATAAAGGGGGTGCCTGGGTGGCTCAGTCTATTAGCAGCCAACTCTTGATTTTGGCTGAGGCCATGATATCCAGATCCTGGGATCAAGCCTTGCCTGGGGCTCCATGCTCAGTGTGGAGTCTGCTTGAGGATTTGCTCTCCTTCTCCCTGTGCCCCTCCCCCTGCTCACTCTAACACCTGTACTCTCTCTCTCTTAAATAAATAAATCTTTTTTTTTAAAAAGAAAAAAATAAGATGTTAGAATTAAGTCCAAAAAGAGTTGAGAGGAAGAAAATCTTCAGCCTCTGAGGCCCAGGAAATAGACTGACAATTACAAGTAGATCTCAGAGTTCTGTAAAGTAGGTCTGTCTCTCAAAGCTAGGCCATGTGCTTCTCCTGTTGGGTGTAAGTACTCTCCCAAAACACTGACTTCAGACAAAGTTTCTATGAGATCACAATTAAGGGAGTCAAAACAAGACCACTTTACAATACTGTCTAAACCTAGTCACTGTCACTGTGCAATCCACAAAATGCCCTACAATCCCTCTCCTGGCTAATGTGAGTGAATGCTATTTTTTTTCTTGTAATAATCACACTAACCCCACTTTTGTCCAACTCTAACCTGCCATTCTTACGGCTCAGATTTGCTAAGACACTCAACTAGAGAATTGTCCCCTTTTTCTGATAGCACTTAATCCAGAATAAAACTTTCTTCCTAGACCATCCCCCAAATCACCCCCCAGGCCTAAATCTCCTAAGAGGTCCTTTATACCACCTTCCTACTGAGGCACTTCATTGTTCTCTACAGTGTCCTGTGATAGGAGTTAGAAACCCAACACTCTCTTACCTGTGTGATGCTGGGGTCTCTGGCTAGAGAGCACTGACACCTGTAATCATAATAAAATTAAAGTGATATTTTAGTTCACACTTTTCACAAATCTCTTCCTAGATGAATTTTAAAATAACTCTGCCAATAGTTCCCTAACCCTCACACTGCCCCCCCCCCAAAAAAATCCTTTTGGAACTTTTTCGTTTTCTTAAAAGTACAGAGTAATGTAATGAGAAATAATATTTTTCCAGTATTGAGTTTTTCCTTTCAGAAACATGATGCATCTCCCCATTTATATACATCATGGTTTACTGCTTCTTTGTAGTTTTATTCATGTAGATATTCTATATGACTTGTCAAATTTATTTCTAAATAATATTTAAAAATATATTCCTTAATATTTCTGTAATAATATTTGGAAGATATTTATGTATATGTGTCTCTATATATGCACATATGTAATTCCTTATACAGTTTCTATAGATGCCTTTCCAAATTTATTCATATGTATTTATATATTTGTGATGTTATATATTGCTATTATATATCGCCATTATACTTTTTTTCTTTTTTTTTTCTTTTTTTTTTTTAAATTTCAAAATAATTGTTTATTATAATATTTCAAATATACAGAAATATCTGTGTACCCACAACCCAGATTGAAATTCTCTATGTCCCTCTCTCTGATCTCTGTTAGTGGTAACCACAACCTTTATTTTTTTTATTTTTTATTTTTTTAATTTTATTTTTATTATTTGCCCAAGGGGTACAGGTCTGTGAATCATCAGGCTTACATCTTTCACAGCATTCACCAAAGCACAAACCCTCCCCAATGTCCATAACCCATCCACCCTATCCCTACCCTCCCACCCCCCAGTAACCCTCAGTTTGTTTT
>LNAC01001695.1:0-39596 GCA_002007465.1 Ailurus styani
TCCTGGGACCTGATGATAATCGGTCTCCTACTCCTCCGCCATCTTGCCGCTCCTCCCAGATGTAGGTTTTAACCTAAAACCCTAGATGGGATCTGCATTGCTCAAGGCAAGCACCAAGTATATGCCTTATTCATAGTTCTTGTGGTTGCTGAATAATGGCCCCCAAATATGTCCATGTCCCTATCTCTAGAACTTGGGAATGTTAGCTTATGTGGCAGGAGGGACTTTGTAATTAAGAGTCTTGAGATGAGATTTTCTTGAATTATCTGGGTGAACCTGGTGTAATCACAACAGTCCTTATCAGAGGAAGCCAGGAGTCAAAGCCAAAGAAGAAAGTGATGCGATGAAGAGGACAGGGATTGGAGTGATGCACTTGGATGATGGAGGAAGGGGCTGAGAACCAAGGAATGCAGGTGGGCATTGGATGCTGAGAATGGCAAGGAACCAGATTCTCCTTCAGAGCATCCAGAAAGAACCAGCCCTGCTAATACCTTGACCTTTGCCCAGTGAAGGTGACTTTGAAATTCTGTCCTCTAGAACCGTAAGAATAAATTTGTATTGTTTTAAGCCAGAGTTTAGGGAAATTTGCTACAGAAACAACAAAAAACTAATACACTGTTGGAGACAGGTTTATTGAATGAAAAAATAAATGAATGACTACAAGTAGGTGAATGAATACATGAATTCAAAGAGTTCTGAAAGGAACCCCTGCTTTATACTATTTCCTTGCTTCCTATCTTTAACTACATGGGAAATAATACCACAGTTAAAGGCATTCTTTAATGTGTCTCAGTATTTCTGGAGATGTGATTAAAATGCAAAGGTTTTAGTTGGGATCCTGGGAAGTGGTTGACCAATCACCCCACACCAACTGACTGTCACTCCAGAGAGGACAAGACTGGAGAGAATGAGAACATATGGAAAGACAGGACTCGGGGGGAGGGGAGGGGATGGAGGGCTTGAGGGATCTGGCAAACAGAGTCTCTCTAAGGCTGGAAGGGGCATGTCTTGGTTAGACAGAAGGCTTCCCAGTGCCAAAACCTGATGGCCCAGCCTTGAGGAGCAGAATAATGAAAGATAATAGCCATCAAAATCATACCTTATGTGTCCAAACTTTTCCCCTTGAATTGGAAGAATCTCTGCAGAGTCTCTTTTTTTTTTCCCCCTAAGGACAAATTCGCATCATTTTCAGGGACAAAAGTTCAGGATGGAAGTATTTTTGTTCAATGTGTATCTTACTTCCCAGTGACTGACATGCCCTCTTTTAACTTTAATTGTAACCAAACTGAATAAAACACCTGACTTTGACATACAGTAGTGATTTAAAAGGACTTTTCGACTCCAGTACCAAAAAGACGAAACAGTAATTCAAAAGGCTATTAGCATGGCCCTCCCACCACCTCTTGACATGGGGAAAGACTAAATTAATCGAAATGTTAATTGTGCCACAAATCAATTACTATTTAAGGTTATTCCTACTAAACTTGACCAAAAACTTCATATCCCCCACAGCACAATCTTAACTGTGGTCTTTTGCAAAAATAAATAAATTAATAAATAAGCCTTCCTTTATAAGGCATGTGCGAATGCGTACGTGCATGCACGTGAGTGTGCGCGCGCCCACCCACACACACACACACACACACACACACACACACCCTGTCATGGGCTATTAGCTGAGAGGCGATCATCTCCCTCATTTTCTCAAATAACATATATCATTCACACAGAGCCAGAGCGTAATTTGAATGAAATCGAATGAGATTTTCCTCGGCTTCAAATGAATTGGAGTGGGAGATAATAATGCTTTCTATTTTTTTCCTATCCAACAAGATCAGCTCCTAGCTCCAAAAAATTTTTAAAAGTCTTCCTAGTGTTTCAGATTTAAATACATTATATTTAATGCAGTTTCTAAATTTTAACTACTTCTGATTCTTTGAAACTGCTCAGAAAGGCATTCTGAGATTTTCAGATCTTCCAATCTAGCTGAAATCAAGCCCATGAGTGTCAGCAAAACAGAACATTGCCTGGGCCTCTCAAAAGAATCTCTGAGACTCCTGGTCTCCATGTTAGAACTACATCTCTTTGCCCAACCAAAAAATTTAAAAATAAAAATATCAATCAGATAAAATTACTTTAATAAAACATCATCTGAGAGAGGGGAGAAGAGAGAATTCTTGAGCACAAGTTTCATACAAACCATCCTTTACACATAGATATAATTTTACAGGGGACTGGAATAGTGTTTTACTTGTTACTATGATCTATTTTTATTCAGACTAAGAAAAATCAAATGCTCCAGGGAAGAATAGAACATTCTAAATTAAGCTGCATAAATAATTTTTTCACACTTTCTACTTGAATGTCTATGTGGGTATTTCATTTTTTTTATATTATCTACAAAGGTGCAACCAACTGTTTTATATCTTGTGCCTTATTCAGATACTGTTGAGTGATTAAAAATTGCAGTTCCTGTTTTCTTAAATCAGTAATGTTTGACTCTATATCTCTTGGATTTCTCATCTTATGGATTTTGCTCAGTTCTCTGATTTCTGTTTCATTCTTGCCCATTAGTCCGTAAGTATTGGCGTATTCTCATTAGGAAAGTTACCCATACTTATCTGTAACAATAAATGATAGAATGTATGTTCATAGTCTGATATTTCTTTTTTTTTAAAGATTTTATTTATTTATTTGACTGAGAGATAGAGAGCACAAGTAGGCAGAGTGACAGGCAGAGGGAGAGGGAGAAGCAGGCTCTCTGCTGAGCAGGGAGCCCGATGTGGGACTCGATCCCAGGACCCTGGGATCATGACCTGAGCCGAAGGCAGTGGCTTAACTCACTGAGCCACCCAGGCACCCCATAGTCTGATATTTCTTTAGACTGCCAGTTTGTCTAAAGACAAAAGAATGACATCAAGGATACTTCTTTAGCATATGGAAGCAGGCTCCTCAGAAGATCACAGGTTCAATTATGTAGCCATGGGAGCAAACGAATGACAATGCACTTAGAACAATCTATTTTATTAAAAGTTCTAGAATTCTTGATTTTAAATAAAAATAATATGGTATCAGGCAGACGGTTTTAGCTCTACGCCCACAGGAAAAATTCATTCTCTCCTATCTTCTCTTGAATGCTTCTGCAAGGGACCTCTGAACCTAGTGTTTTAGTCAAAGCATATGTTGGCAGCCAACTGCCAATACTAAATATAAACTTTAAGAGGAAGAAAGCCGCGTTTGGAAGATAACTCATCTACAGACTAAATATTTCAGAGCAGATTGTGTCTCTATACATTCTAAGTTGTGAAATGCAGAAGCTCTGTCGATAAGTAGTTTTGAGACCTTGCTGAGTTTCTGTTCCTGTCCGTTGACCTTTCTGGGTCTTCTGATTTATTTGTAAAATTGAATTAATAATACTCTCAACCTACTGAGTGTTGGCATTATGTGGATTCAGATGAGATACAGATGCAGTCACTCCTAATTACCTAAAACATGACATTCATTCATTCAACAAGTATTTATTGATCTTGTACTTTGTTTGTGGTGCTCTGTCAGGTACTGGGAATATTGCTGTGTCCATAACAGACTTTGCCTCTGCTCTTATAGCTACAACATGAGGTATTGCTACAAATATTATTAGAATACTTCTTTAACATCTACTACCACTATTCCTATAATATTGGTAAGTATTTAAAAGAAATTGTTATCATTTGTACAACCATCAACATTTCTTATGTTGGGATAATATTCGGGACATCTCCATTGGTATGAGATGATTACTAATTATTATTAATGGACTTTTATATTATATTAATATTATTTTATTATTATTGAAATTTATAAGTAATTACTAAATTACTACATTCATTTCCAAAACATCTTTTGGTGATTTTGTAGACAGGGAAGAAATCACCCTCAAGACCATCAGTTGGAGCTTTTACTTTTAATTTGACTTACCAGGTACATCTCAACTTGACATCTTATAAGAGAACCAACAAGAACCATATACAAGAAAATAATAGAATAAACTTGGAGGAAATCAGATATCAGATCTGTACAAATGTATTCAGCTTCTATTTTTAATTTTCTTTTTATAAAAATTGTTTTATAAGGAAAATAACGAAGGGTGGGAAATTACAATTTACTTAGGCATCTACCATATGCTAGACATTTTACATCTATTGTCTTATTTACACGCAGTGCTTCTCCATGATATGTCTTTGCGGATGGAGGAGGAGAGGTCCCAGGAGAGAGTGCCTTTTAGACTCACTTCATTTGGGCCCTAAAACCTATGTTATTCTCACTGCACCCAACACTTCTGTTCTACCACAGTCTGTTTAGAGAAACACAAGATTCATTAATGTTACTCAGTTCATATGTAACCGATCAATAGGGACTTGATGTCAGTTTTACACAGATGTCTTGCTGGTACATAGTTGGTTTTTCCAGTGTGATCCTGTTCTGACAACTTCAGGAGTTAGCTTTCTCACAATTAAATCAAAGACTTAGCAATACTGATGCCCTTAAGGAAAAAGCTGAAATCATGCAAAATGCCTTCTCCAAGAAGTAGCTGCTCTAGTGGCTTGTGGAACAGTGACATTTCAAGTATGTCGGTTGTTCTGAGACTTCACCTGCATCAGAATGACCTCGAAAATTTGTTAAAACACAGATTTCTGGTCTCCTCACCTTTCACAACCTCCGTCCTCAGGGGTTTTTGATTCAGTGGGTCTGAAGGACAGCCCAAGAATTTGTGGTTAACAAATTTCTGCACAATGCTGAAACTGCTGATCTGAGGACCACACTGTGAGAACCAGCAGTGTGTTAAGCTATTTGGGGAAGCTGTAAATGCAGATGAAGAATTTACAAAGATATTTTTTTCCTATAAAAACTGATGAAGAAGCGTACCCCCAGGTTATATGTTTTATGTTGATGAAATGGGTCTGTCATAGGCAAATGTCTTCAAGGATCTAAATCTTGATGGAGGAAACATGAGCCTCAGTATATAAGGCTGCTGCTATGACACAGATACAAATGTCAGTAAAGATTTACCTGTGCTGGTAATTTAATAAGGGTTGCAATTATAGTTCGTTTTCTTACTTCTCCAATTACAAAGTTGCGTAGATTTTCAGTGGTCTACTTTTTTTTAAGTGGGCTCCACACCCAGTGTGTAACCCAACTTGAACTCATGACCATAAGATCAAGACCTGAGTCAAGATCAAGAGTTGGATGCTCAACTGACTGAGACCCAGGCACCCCTTCAGCAGTCTGGTTTAATCCCACTTTTTCCAAGTCCTGTTGGTTTTAGCATGTAATTTTGCAGAATATGAGGTTTTTCAGGAACACAAATATGGTATTAAAACAGAATATAGCTTCATTAGATAATTAATAAAAATTAAATTAATAAAGTAATAATCCATAATACTAAAATAGTATCACAATATGGCTTTATTAGAGCTTGTGGAGAAACTCTTATCAAATGTATGATAATAGCCAAAAAGAGAAGATCTAGAATAACTGGCAAATGTAGGTAGAGTGGATGAAATAAAAGTTGTGTAGGCCCAGTGAAGACTCCTTGTAAAACCGAGTTAGACATCTTCCCTGAATTTGTCAGAATATCATTGCTAGCAGCTGAGCTAGACTGCCCATAGCACTTAAGTTTTGGGGATTAAAAAGAGTCTTAAGTCAAGATATAACAAATGTTGATGAAGATGTGAAGAAAAAGGAACACTTGTGCACTATTGATGGGAATGTAAATGGGTGCAGCCAAATCTGGAAAACAGTGTGGAAATGGAACTACCATATGGTCCAGTAATTCCATTACTGGATATTTTACCCAAAGAAAATAAAAACACACATCTGAAAAGATACATGCACCCATATGTTTATTTCAGCATTATGTACAGTAGTCAAAATGAAGGAACTTACTGTCCATCGGTGGATGAATGGATTAAAAAGATGTAATGTATATGTGTGTGAGTGCATATATACAGAGGAATATTACTCAGCCATAAACGGGAAAGAGATCTTGCTGTTTGTGACAACATGGGTACATCTAGAGGGCATTATGCTAAGGTGAAATAAGTCAGACAGAGAAAGACAAATATATATTTCACTTATATGTGAATCTAAAAAACAAAACAAATGAAAAAACAAGAACAGAAACAGACTCATAAATACGAGAACAATCTGATGGTTTCCAGAGAGGAGGGGAGTGGGGGGATGGATAAAATGGGTGAAGGGGAGTGGGAGATACATGCTGCTACTTCCAGTTATGGAATGAATAAGTCACAGGGACAAAAGGCACAGCACAGGGAATACAGTTCAAGGTATTTGATAGCATTATATGGTGACAGATGACAGCTACACGTGTGAGCATAGCATAATGTCTAGAGTTGTCAAATCACTATGTTGTATGCCTGAAACTAACGTAACATAATATCCCAACTATACTTGGATAAAATAAAAAATAAAAAAAATAAAAAGATAAAATAAAGCTATCTCTCCTTAAAGAGATATCTCTCCTTAAATAAGCCTGCTCTCTTTTGACTGTATTTTCTCTTTGGAGGTCTCTATTTACCACTAGCTTTGCCAACCAGCCCATACTCTGTTCACAGGGGACACCAGTTCATTGCCCATAAAAACAGGTCAGTGGCAGGAGCTCCTGGGAAGTGCTGAGGAGGAAGGAGGGGTTACACAATGCTGACCTAAAGTGAGATAGGGCTCGCCAGAGAGAGTCCCTGAAGTGCCTGAGATTTGGGATCGTCTCCCCTGAATCCTCACAAAGACTGGCCATGCATTTCACTTTGCCGTAGGAATGAAGCAAGCATACGACCTCCTACAGTTAAAGTTAGAGGACATAAAGAGATGGTTGTCATTTCCAACCTGCATAGCTTGATCTGCCATTTTCTGTGTTCCCTCTCCCATGATACCAGAGGGTCATGTTCACAGCAAGTCAGTGTCTGGGCAGTACTAGCATTTTAGGAGTGTGCGCTTCATCTAAACTTAGCTTTATGGAGAATTTATCCTTGGACCAAGATGTAAGAGAATGCTAATGTTTTAATCCTATATAAGCTTCTAGTGGCTGATTTGGCTAAATCAGACAATGTGGAAATTGAGTGAAAACTTGCTGAAAATGCGCTTTTCAAATGAACTAAGGTGGGGGAATTAAAGGCAGAAATCTGGTGGGCTGGCATCTGCAAAGTCGTCAGAACAGAAGTTACTGGTTAAATAACGAAATCAGCATCTTAGATGATGAAGCAAGGCTTTTTTTTTTTCCCTCTCGCTCCACAATGGTTTTTATTAAAAAGCCCACAGTCATGTACAGGTGGAAAGGTTATCACAGGTTTGGAGAAAAGGAGTAGATGGAGTTCTGACTTAATTAAATGTTCAAGTTAAGTAAGTATTCCAGTTCCTGGGATGATGACAGTTAAGAGTTCATTAACTGGAAGTAAACTGTGTGACAACCATCTGATTAACTGTTTACCTTGAGAAACCCAAGGTTATGTGATAGTTATAAATGCAGTAAGTTCTCCATCTGCTGAAGCCTTAATCAAACCTCCTTGAGTACAGGCATTTTTTAAGTGACTAGAATGCAAGACAATTTACTTGCATACTAAACCTGTATGGTATGTAATTAGAATCTTTGTTTCAGAAAGTATTTTGTATCTTGACATACACAGGAGACTTTATTAGGAATACTAGTTACCATGGTATATAGTAATAGTTGGCAAACATCAGTGTGTGTTAGAATCACCTGGAAGGCTGGGCCCAGCCAACCCACTCCCATGCCCCCCGCAAGTTTCTGATGGACCAGGCCTGGGATGAGTCCTCAATATGTGCATTTTTAACAACTTGCCAGGTAATCCCAAAGCTACTGGTTCCAAGACGAGCCTTTGAGAATCACATTTATACAGAAAAGAAACTGGCTGATAAGGTGAGGAACACCTCCAACAGGAATTGGGGGATCCGGAATCCCTTCTAGTTATCTATTAGCATGACCAGGGTTAAGCCCACTTGGTGTTCATGGGGATGACGTGATGGCATCTTACAACTCCGTATTTTGAATTCTTGGGTGAAATTACTGGTAAATAGAGAATTCTAACAGTGCTGGATAAGGGTACTTTTTGATTCCTTCTGAAACTCCTGCCTGACAGTGAACGTTTCCCCACAGAATGCTTGAAGAGAAAAGAAACCTAAGTTGTCATTATTAGCCAATTATTTCATAATCAACACACATTCAACTTTAGAATCAATGGACTGTGTTTGATTGCCCAGTCAGCGCATACCTCTGGGTCATGGTCCATCAGGCAAACTCTCCCAGATCCTCAGATGCCTACACAGTTTGTTTGTGACCTTTTCAACTGACTTAGCCTGAGCTGTTTTGATTCAAGATTATTTGGTCTGGGAACCCTAAGGGACTGGGAAAGCTCAATGATTATTTTCTTTTAGATTATGCCACATATGTTAAAAGTCACTAAGCACTAAGTTCTGGGAAATCTCATTTGCTAGAGGAAAAGGAAAGCAGACACATCTGGATCCCATGTCTCAGGCAGGAACAGAAAAGCAGCAGGTACCAGGGTAGAGTCGAGAAGCCACTGTTTACTGTGTTATATTTCTTAACTAGTCTCTATCTGAAATAGTCCACTTCTAAAATGTAAGTCCCCTAGTCCTATTACGACAGTGTGGGCATGGGTCAGTGCCACAGCTGAGACACTTGAGCTCTTGGAATGTTGTCGTTACATGTTTTTATATACATCAAAAATGACATGTGTGTGTAAAATTTAAATAAATCTAACCATTATGCAAATTTGCAAGCATGCAAATTTTAATTTAAATAAAAAATTATATCATGAGATAGAATTTACCATTTTAAGCATTTTAAGCACATAGTTCAGTACTGTGATGTACAAGCATGGATGGTGTGCCACAGTCACCACCATCCACTTCCAGAAAATTTTCATCTTCCTAAACTGAAACTCTCCATCCATTAAACCATAGTTCCACATTCCCTCCTCCCTGCAGCCCTTGGCAATGAGCATTTTACTTTCTGTCTCTATGAACTTGACTATGAGTATCTCGTGTAAGTAGAATCATACGATATTTGCCTTTCGTGACTGGCGTATTTCACTTAGCATGATGTCCTCAAGGTTCGTCTTTGTTGTAGCTTCGGTCAGAATTTCCTTCCTTTTTAAGAATGAGTAATATTCTATAGTATGTATAGACCACATTTTGTGTGTCCATTCACCACCCATCAGTGGACACTGGGGTTGTTTCTGCCTCTTGACTATTGTGAAGAGTGCTACTATGAACATTGGAGTACAAAGAAAGTCCTCTGAATGTTCCATTCAGGGATCGTTAAGCATTGGTCTGTGATGTGGGAGTATAAAAACAGAATAATTTTGAAGTAATTCTTGGGCTCTCTATTCCAGTAGATAACATTACCTATTACCATGTCTTCACTGAGCATTCTGCCACTGTATCATACCATAATCTTGTCTAAAGAATGGTCTTACCTGGGGAATGTAGACACAGCTTTCCTTATGTGAAGCCATCTGAGTATCCTTCTAGAAAACCAGTTTGGGTATCTTTTTATCTTTTTCATTTTCAGCTAACCATCAACAAAGAGGAGAATGGTATCCTCTTATCCTCTTAATCTTTTTATGGATGCTAATAGAGAAATCTTTAAAAGTTAGTACCCAGCGATTTCAGTGCCAACTCTTGCTCATTTCTTCTTTGGGCAACATTTCTTGGGACAGAAAAGCCTTTATTTTGGCTTAAAATCTGCTACAAAGTCTAAATCTTTTGATTAAAGGGGAAAAGTCATTAAGTTTGCCAGTGATAAGGAAGCTGGTTTTTTTCTATAGTTGTGACTGCAATTCTACTCTATGTAAAAATTTCCTTGTTTCTGCAAAATGATTTCATCTCACATTTGGAAAGAATACTCTAAATATCACATAACATGGTACATTTAGAAGAAGATGACATGAGCCAAGTATAACAAACTGAAACACATTTACAAGGACTACCCAACCACAAGTTGAACATACTTTTCCCTTAAATTATCTCTGTCCTAAGAAAAGAAATCGTTAAGGCTAATATGAAGAATATAGATTTTCAATAAAGTAGAGCCAATTATCTCTCGATTTTAAATAACATATTTTTTGTATAATGATGATTGCTTATAACAATAATACAAGAAAATTCCTTATCACACAAAGGACTCAAGAGAATTTACAATTTTAATGATTTCTTTAGGCATTAAAAAAAGTTGATTCTTGAGTGTTATGATAATATTGCATAAATAGCCTTTGAATTCATATAAACCAGGAATAAAGAAATAATCTTAACTTGCATTTGGATAGTACTTTTCATAATTTTATAAACAGCTACATTGAGGTATAATCCATAAACCATATAATTCAGTCAAAGAGTCCAATTCAACCATTTTTAGTATATTCACAGACGCGCAATCATCACTACAGTCAATTTTAGAACATTTTGATCACCTCAGTGAGGAACTTTGTACCAGTTAGCTATTACCCCAACCCCCTCAGTTCTAACCAACCACTAATCTATGTTGTGTCTGTATAAATTTCCCTATTCTGGACTTTGATATGAATGGACTTATATAATATGTGGTCTTTTCTGCCTGGCTTCTTTCACTTAATATGTTTTCAAGATTCATCTATTTGGTAGCATGTATCAGAATGATTCCTTTTTGTAGTCAAATATTCCATTGTATGGAACTTTGCTTATCCATTTGTTTGTTGGACATCTGGGTTGTCACCAGCTTTGGGACATGATAAATAATGCTGCTATAAGCATCCATGTACAAACTTTCGTGTAGGCATATTTTTAAAATTTCTCTGGGTTACATACCCAAGAATGGAAATGCTGGGTCATATGGTATGTGGTATGGTTAATCATTTGAGAAACAGCTAGACTGTATTCCAAAATGGCTGTGCCATTTTGCATCCCCATGAGTGTATGAGGTTTCTGATTTGTTCACATTCTCATGGAACTTGTTATTATCTGACTTTTTGATTATAGTCAACCTAATGGGTATGAGCTGGTATCTCACTGTGGTTTCAATTTGTATTTTCCTTGGTTACAGTGATGTCAAGCATCTCTTGATGTGCTTATTGGCCATTTGTTTATCTTTCTTAGAGAAATGTGTATTCTAATCATTTGCCCATTTTTAAATTGGATTATTTGTCTTTTATTATTAAGTTATAAGAGTTCTTTATATAGTCTAGGTACAAGTACTTTATTAGGTGTATGGTAAATGTTTTCTCCTATTCTACAAATGTTTTATTTTTTTGGTAGTGTCCTCTGAAGCACTAAAGTTTTTAATTTTAGTGAAATCCAATGTTTTCATTTGTTGCTAATGTTTTTGTTGTCATATCTAAGACTCCTTTGCCATGTACACATGTATATGTATAAATACACATTTTTACACATACGCATGAGTGAACACACATGTATACACAGTCTATAAATTATATGTATAAATATAAATATATAACTGGATCAGTTTGCTAGCAATGATGAAGATTTTTATATCCATATTCATAGGAGATATCAATCTGCAATGTTTTCGTGATGTCTTTCTCTGGTTCGGGAATCCAGACAAATCCAGAGGGTAATACCAGCCTCATAAAATAAGTTGGGAAGTTTCATCTTCAGTTTTTTTGCAGGAGTTCATGAAAAGTTGGTTTTAACTGTTCATTAAATGTTTGGTAAAATTCACTTGTAAAGCTATCTGGACTTGGGCTTTTCTTCATAGGTGGTTCTTTTACTATTATTATAACTAGTAATTCAATCTCTTCATTTATTATAAGTCTATACAGATTTTCTATTTCTACTTGAATCAATTTTAATAGCTTCAGTCTTTCTAGGAATTTATTTCATTTTTTAAATTCGTTGGCATACAATTATTCATAGCATTCCTCTTATGATCCTTTGTGTTTCTGTAAGGTTGGAAGAAATGTCCTTTCATTCCTTATTCTGGTAATTTGAGTCTTCACTCTCTCTCTCTCTTTCTCTTTTCTTGTCAATGTAGCTAAAGTTTTGAAATATTATTGATATTTTCAAAGAATGAACTTTTGGTTTCATTGAATTTCTCTGTTGTTTTTCTATTCTCTATATTTCATTAATTTCCACCCTAATCTTTATTATATCCTTTCTCTGCTTGCTTTAGGTTTAGTTTGCTCTTCTTTTTCCAGTGTCTCAGGGTGGAATTTTAGATTGTTTTTTTGAGATCTTTTATACCTATAAATTTCCCTTTAAGCATTGCATTAGCTGTGTCTCAAAAGTTTTGGTATGTTGTGTTTCATTCTCATTCATCTCAACTCTTTTCTGACTTTCCTTTTATTTTCTTCTGTGGATGTTGTTTAAGAGTGTATTCTTTGATATAGACATATTTTTTATTGTCCCCAATTTTTTCCATTATTGTTTCCTAATGTTATCCCATTGTTATCAGAGACCATGCTTTATATTATTTCTGTTCTTTCACATTTATTGATTTTTTAAAAAAATTTTCAACTGTATGATCTATCCTGAAGAATGTTCTATGTGTACTTTAGAAGAATATATATATTCTGTTGTTTGGGGGTAGAGTATTCTATGGGTGTCTATTAGGTCCAGTTGACTTATTTTACAAGCTTACTTCTTAATCTTCTGACTACTGAATTACTGAAAATGGGGGACTGAAATCTCCAACTATTGTTCACTTGTTTATTTCTCCCTTAATTTCTGTCAGTTTTTGCTTCATGTATTTTTTTTGGTGCTCTGTTATTAGGTGCATATATGTTTATAATTTCTATATCTTCTAATGGATTGAAACTTTTGTCATTATAAAATATGACAATATCTCTAGTAACATTTGTTGTCTTAAAGTTTTGTCTGATATTAGTATAACCATTCCAGCTTTTTTGGTGGTTCTTCTTTGCTTGATGTTGTTTGGTATCTTTTTACTCCAGTCTATTCGTATCTTTGAATCTAAAGTGTATCTCTTACAGACAACATATAGTTAAATCATATCTTTTAAAATCCAGTCTATCTCTGACTTTTGATTGTTTAATCCATTCACATTTAAGATTGATTATAATTGAATGTGTTTGCTATTCTGCTGTTTGTCCTCCAGTTGTCTCATGTCTGTTTCTTTATTTCTCCTTTACTAATTTCTTTTGCAGTATATGAGTAATTTCTATTGTAGTATTTTTATTCCTTTAATGACTTTTTTACTTTTGAGATTTTTTTTAAGTCGTTGTTGTAGGATTTATCATCTACCACTTACCAGAATCAGCTTCAGTTACACTACCTTAATTCTAGGGCTATACAGAAATGTTACTCCTCTATTCCCTTTTCCCCCTTTTGTGGTATTATTCTTACATGTATTCCATCTGCTTTGTTCAAACTCAGTAATGCATTATGTTTTGTCATCTGTAGTGATTTCCTTAACCCAATATGGCTTTGGTCCCATTTACCTTCTTTGTGCTGTTATTGGCAACTCTGTTACACATATCTTACCTTCTATATGTTATAGTGCCAATAATACATAATATCATCTTATACAGTTGATTTTTAAATCCATTAAGAGAAGACAGGAAAAAATATGCATTTATAGTGTCTTTTTTTAAAGATTTTATTTATTTGACAGAGAAAGACAGCAAGAGAGGGAACACAAACAGGGGAGTGGGAGAGGGAGAAGCAGGCTTCCCACTGAGCAGGGAGCCCAATGCCAATGCAGGGCTCAATTCAGTACCCTAGGATCATGACCTGAGCTGAAGGCAGACACTTAATGACTTAGCCACCCAGGCACCCCTATATATTTTTATTATATGATTATGTATAATATACATTATTACCTTATAATCATATAACATATAATCAATCATATACAATTATTAATAATATATGCATATTTATTAATTATATATGAGTATTATATTTATTAATTGCATAATTACTTATATGATTATTATGTAGTTATATAATTGATTATTGATAATAATTATTATTACAAAGAACATAAGTGCTCTTTGCTTTTCATGTGAATTTGAATTATTATCTAGGGCCACTTTCAATCTGAAAAATTTCCTTTAGTATTTGTTGTAAGGTGGGTCTGCTAGGTACAAATGCTCTCAGCTTTTGTTTTCTTGGGAAAATATTTATTTTTGTCTTCATATTTGAATAATAACTTTCCTGGATATAGGATTCTTGGTTGACATTTTTGTTTTCTTTAGCACTTTGAATATGTTATACTACCTTATTGTCTCTATTTTTTTTTTTTCTGCTGAGAAGTCAGGATTTAGTCTTATTGGGGCTTTCTTGTAACTGGCAAGTTTTTTTCCTTTTATTCCTTTCTAAATTTTCTCCTTGTTTTGACTTTTAACATTTTTACTGTGATGTTTCTGTCTGTAACTCTCTTTAGGTTTAACCCATTTAGTTTGTTGAGCTTGCTGGATGTGTATTTTTACCATTTTTCAATAAATTTGAGAAAATTTCAATCATTATTTCTTTGAATATTTTCTGAGCCTTTCTCACTTTCTTCTCTCTTAATACTACCCTTACACATATGTCTGTGTGCTTAATGATGTCCCACATTTCTTTGAGGTTCTGTTCACTTTTATTGTCTATTCTTTTTTCTCTTTCCTTTGGCTTGCATCGTCTCCATCAACCTATTTTCAAGTGCTTAATTCTTCTGCCAGCTCAAATCTACTGTTGGGTCTCTTTGGTGAACTTCATTTCAGTCATAGCAATTTTCAACTCCAGAATATTTATTTTTTTAATAATTTCTCTGTATTGATATCCATTATTTGATGTGACATTGTCACCAAATTGCCTTTCCTTTACCTACTTTTCTTTACGTTTCAATCATGCTTTCCTTTAGTCCTGTAAACTAAACTCTAAGAGCTGGCTTGACTGGGCGCCTGGGTGGCTCAGTGGGTTAAAGCCCCTGCCTTCGGCTCAGGTCATGATCCCAGGGTCCTGGGATCGAGGCCTGCATCGGGCTCTCTGCTCAGCAGGGAGCCTGCTTCCTCCTCTCTCTCTGCCTGTCTCTCTGCCTACTTGTAATCTCTCTCTCTCTGTCATATAAATAATAAAAAAAATAAAATCTTTAAAAAAAAAATTAAAAAAAAAAAAAAGAGCTGGCTTGACTAACTCAATTAAATGTGGCTCCCTTGAAACAATGGTGTCTGAGGTCAGTGTTTGATATTTGTCTTAATACGATGAAGGCTCCTCCCATTTGTTCTGTTCCCTAGTTCTCTCCTGCACATTTGTGGCCTACAGTCTAGGCTGGATCTTTATTAAATCCATGAATCTCTCCCCAGTTGCCTTCTACCACAACATGCGCTATTCTTAAGAGCATCGTTAGACTTGAACTTCTCCACATTCTGTTGAACATTAAGTCAGCTCCTTTGGGAAAAGATTAGGAACTATCTATTTCACAGCATGTTTCTCCCCCCAGAAAAATCTCTGAGCCAGGGCTCTGGTGCTGGATGTGGAGAGAATGGACATCTTCTCTCTGAGTGACACCCCTCTCCAGGAGGTGAATACTCACTCTGTGCAAGGAAGAGAAGCAGCAGCCTGAGGCCTTCTCAGTTTACACCTCATGTGTGACCCACCATCTCACAAGCCAGGCCAATAACAGTAAGGGCCACAGCATTCTCAGCGTGCCACACTTAGTGTGGAGCTTCTAGTGCACAATCAGGTGCTGGGGGGTAAAGGGAGCTCTTACCTCTCATCCACTCACCTGGAACTTTGCCTCAACAACAAATAACTGGGGACAGATGAAAAGTGCTACAGTCCTGCTCCTCCTAGGAAGAAAGCCCTCTGATTGGGAGCCATGAGGAACTAGGAGCCTGCATTTCTGAGCTTCAGCTATCTGGAGTGGAGTTTTCATCTCACTGAGCTGGGAGGGTCCAAAGAGGAAGGGGTCTTCGTTCAAACACCACAGTCTTGAGTTTCTTACTGAATTTTCATGATTTTCTCGAATAGGTGTTTCTTCATTTGCTGTTTGCCCATAGGACCATTTCCAGAGAATTTATATGTGTTTGTTTGTTTTATAATTTTCACCAGTTTGTATGAGGAGCCAGTCAGCAGAGCACCTCACACTGTCATGGCAGAGGTTCTGTCTCTAGTAGGTTATAGTTTATAAAGTAGTTTCACATATATTCTACATGTTATTGTTAACAACTCACATAGACTTAAATAACCATGTCACTTAGGTAGAGTTTTTGTCACATTTCAGTGTATAGTCACAGAGTAGGAATTGCACGTCAGACACTGGAAATAAAAGATAAACATAACACAGTTCTTCCCTTTGAAGAATGTACATCTGCTAGGGGATATGGAGGATCTAAGTTATACCAGAAATACGAGTAGAATTTGAACAAAAAATCATTTGAATACTAATCCTCTAACCCATGATGCCTTCTATTGGGTCTTGGGGAAATATAGAAATATGAGGGAAAGAGAATTCCCTATTCGAATGTCTTTTTGGGGGGGGTGCTTACCAAAGATTGAAGGTGTGGAAATTACAGAAGACTAAGTTGTTGGGTGGAGATACTTGGGTGAAAAATGTGTTGTGAAAATCAAGATCTTTATTTTCACTTCCACAGGTTGATGCAAAGGCTGGTGTGTGTGCTGGAAAAGAAGCAGGCAGAGAAGGAGTCTGTGGAGGGCATGTGTCTACTGCCAGGCACAGGTAAAGGGAAGCAACAGGCATAATGTTAACTAAAATCTAAGCATTCCTGTTCGGACAGTGCCATGCCTCGAGGATGGGGAAGAAGGAATAGGGACAGTTGGACACTCAATTTCTGGCTGTTTTTTTGTGTTTTGTTTTGTTATGTTTTGTTTTGTTTGCTTAAAAATGCTTATTTATTTGCAATACTGATTATAGTGTCTTGAAATAAATAAATGAGAGAACGAGTGCCCTCTCCCATCCAACATATTATAAGTTTTATGATATCAGTCATAATTTCAGCTTATAATAATGTTAGGCATCTATAATTTTTGGTGAGCTGTTGGGAGTCCAAGTTTTTGTTAGTGACAATGCCTTATCTTTCTGTTGATACTTAAAATGTCTAGAAGAGAGAACCATTATTTTGTAGAAAATAGTATTACCGTAAGTCAAAGTAGGAGTGTCAAAAGCAGATTCTGCTGAAGCATTAAGAGCCTCCTTTAAGGGCGCCTGGGTGGCTCAGTGGGTTAAAGCCGCTGCCTTCAGCTCAGGTCATGATCCCAGGGTCCTGGGATCGAGGCCCGCATCGGGCTCTCTGCTCAGCGGGGAGCCTGCTTCCTCCTCTCTCCTCTCTCTCTGCCTGCCTCTCTGCCTACTTGTAATCTCTCTCTCTGTGTCAAATGAATAAATAAAACCTTAAAAAAAAAAAAAAAAGAGCCTCCTTTAAATGGGGAGAATCTATGCCTAGATGAGAGTATTTTGAAAAGCCCAGTCCTCCAGAACCAACATGACTGGTTTGGCTGCATTGGAGTAACTGTGCCATTTCCAGAAGGAAGGGAGCCTTCAGGAGATCAAGGCAACAGAACTGTGTCAGAGGCAAGAATAGGATGAGTCTGCAACCCTGGGGCCAGGACAAGAAGGTTTTGCATATTGTGGAGCCAAAGCAACAGCAAGATTACTGTGAGAAGATGTGACAGAGATAAAAGGTTTCTTCAATATTCAAGAGGATGAAGTAATTTAAAAGACAGTGATGGGATAAAGAAATGACTCAAGGAAAGATAATCTGCTATAAGAGTTGCAAAGACATGATGAGCCACGCCCCCCACCCCCCCACCCTGCCCTGGGCTTATTTAAACAATGCTATAGCACAAGATGGCAGGGCTACCTAAGAAATATCAATATAAACTAAACCGAGTTCTATGCCCAAACTAGGAGAGACCCAGTATTACTCACCAGGAGTTTCCCCTCATTCACACTGAAGAGTAAGAGTTGGAAGTTGAAAAACATTTTGGCCCTGGGAAAGAAGTTCCACTGTTTGGACAACCGTACCAAGAAGTTGGCCCAAGAGAAGGTAAATAAAAAAAAGAAGTGAAAGACCTAAGTGGAACACAGCAAATTTGTGATAAAAGAAAGCTGAGAGTCCCAAGGCAAGAACAGGTCCAAGGGGATTTAAGCATGGAATTCACGTTCTTAGAAAAGGAAATGATGACAATAATGAGCTCATGGCAGCAGGGAAATTTGGGAGAAGTCAGGGCGTTACTAAAAGGCCATTAGTCTCAGTTAGAAAAGGTAAGATGGGGGACAGAGCAAGCATATGTAGAAGAGAGTTTAGACAGAGCAGGAACACACCTTGCTGCTCTGGCAGGAGCAGCTGCATCCTAACTTACATGAGGAGGAGGCCAGACCACAGATCTTTAGAAGAATTGGCTAGGGGTTGCTGACCAAGTGCAAAAGAGGCTCTGAAGCTGCAGAAGCAAAGCTCCACAGCCAGTTCAACAGTAAAGCCAAGAAAAGGAAGCTTTATAAAGGCCCCAGCAGGAGGGTCTAGGAGATCAAGGACCATGAATGCTGCAATAGGAACCTCAAAGGGAGATGTTCCCCAAAGCAAGTGAGGTGCAGCATGGGATGGAGCAAGTCCTAGGAGGGTTGAAGCAGCAGCACCAAGACCAAGAATGCTGAGAGAGCAGCAAGCATGCTTACAGAAGATATCTCAGGCCACATCGGGCTCCTAGGGTCTGGAAAGACCATTCCTGAGAGTCCTGTGTCAAGAGGAGCAAGGCCATTTTGAGGGTCTCGAGGCAGCAGTGGTAATCTCAGAAAAGGTTCTTCTGGGATGGTAAAGCTTCTGCAGAATCAAGAAAAGCAAGGATCTGGTTCAAGAGTAGGTGTAGCAGAGACAAAGTCCCTCAAACACAATTATGAAGATCCCACAAGATCAAGAACAGTTGAAGTCTCCAGTACTGGACTGGTTCATAGGAATGTGATCTAGAGGAAGTGGAGCAAAACCAATGGCAGGATAACAAGATGGCAGCCTACAGGGAAGGAGCAGGTAATAAGGAAGGCCCAGGTGAGACACCTCAGCATACTAAAGCTGTTCCACATCCAGAGGGACGCAGTAATAGGAAGTACTGTAAGTGCAAATAAAAATATGGCAAAAGAAAAATAACAGAAAGAAACAAGAAGGAGAGGCCTCAATTTAACTTGGAGTTATTCCAATAACCAAAGGTCATGTAAGAGCATTTTGAAGCTTTTGGATTTTCTTTGGGAAAAGATGTGAATAGGTGTGAATTTTTCAATTTTCCAAGTCCTCAATATGCTCATTAAAAAAGCTTCTTAATCCAGGTATCCAGTTTTATATTAAATAACTTTTAAATTTGTTATTATTATCTATTTCTGTCTCTCTTCCCTCTCTGCCCTCTTCTCCCTTTTTCTTTTCTCTCTTTTCTCTAGACACGATCTGCAGTTTGTGATTTAAAAAATTGTCTTCTAGCCCCAACCAAACAAGGAAGAGGAAGGTGAAGCCATTTTAATTTTAAATTTGATATCTTACTTGGAGGAGACTTGGTCCCATCATCCTGTTCACCAGGCTGAATGTGTAATAAATCCACACAGTTCATTAAGAAACTAGTGTTGAAAGAAAAGTTACCTCTCCCTGAAATATTGGTGACTCCCCCTATAGTTTGCGTCTGGGACTGTGAAGTGTCAGAAAAGTTACCCTATTTGCAAGCTAAAAGTTAGCTTGCCATGATTTCATGGACGCTGGTAGAAGACACAAGACCAGGTCATGTCATGAAGCACTGTTTCGACTGACAACAATCACGGTCACCCAAGGATCAGCATCAGCATTGGTTCCCAAGTCCCAATTTCTACAGGATGCTGAGAACTGGGACACAGGGCACCTATACATGAAGTGGATTGTGAGACAGTAGTACAGGATTCTTGAACTTGGGGAAACTTAATCTTTGATAAAGAGTAGTTAGTACGTTTTTCCCTTACTCCAAAGGGAACACCATGTTTATCTTCCAAGGCTTTAAGAAAACTTACCCTGTGCTCCGGAAGAAGATGCTATCCCTTTGTTCCAGGTTGATTCACTATACAGACATCCTTGAAAAGATAGTCTGGAACAGAGGGTAGTCCATGCCTTGCTTGTAAGACATACAGAATCCCAAGAGACCTGTGGAGAATTACTTCCTAACCATTTGTTTTCCAAAAACAAAATGTAAAAAGGTTTTAAATGTATTTTGCATCTTCTCACAGAAATGATAATGGATAGAAAAGCCCCTAGTGGTTAGAATAATAGTCCCAACAATATTGAAACATAGTTCCATTGAATCCAGCCATTAAATGCATGAAGGTTTCTGTAGGAAAATACCTAGAAGTAAACAAAACAAAATGAAACAAAACAAAATAAAACAAAACCAACTGTGATACGGAGTGGTGATGGTGAAGGGTTAGAGAGGGAGCCCCAACTATTCTGCCCCAACTGGTTTTGTATTCATGATGGCCAGCATATAATAAATAGTAAATAAATAACTTATAGTATGCATACAGTGTTATAGCCATAGCAAACAAAATGTGATACCAATAAGGAAAATGATTTCCCAATGTTAGAGGTTTAAATTGGTCATCAGGTCTCATATCTTATCCCAATAATTATAAATTACTACTACCCTTGCCACTTACAGGACACTTGCTACATACCAAGCCGTATGCTGAGATATCCATAGTATGTATGCCTTTAGGTGTGTGTCTATATATATGTGTATACATCCTACATACATACCCATACTACAAAAATGTCTGTATTTTTATAAATTTAATTCTAGCCTCAAGACCACAGGGGAAGTATCATTGCCTTCATTATACAGATGAAATGACTAAGCCTGAAAGAAGTTACTGGTTCTATATAACTCCAAGGTACACCTGGGGTTTGAATTCAAGTTTGTCGAACTCTACAACCCATATTCTTAAGCCCTGCATCATTCTATCTTTCTACCAAGAAGCATGAACTTAGATGCCTTCGCCTTCTCTAGCCTTAATTTATAATCATCATAATGATTTATTATGGTTCCCTGGTATAGTCCCTATACAGGCAATCCTTTCCACTAACAAAAAATGCTGAAAACTACTAGATTTCTTCTGCCTCCTTTATGTCTCTCCTTTCTTTGGCATTTACTTGATCAGGACTTTATAGGAGGAGCCATAGTTCCTTCAGAAGAATCAGAGGTACCCTGAAGAGCCTTGTCAAGGAGACAAACATATTCTCTCACACTGATCCCACTTCCCAACCTCTTTTGATCCATCACACCCATGCTATTTTGTAACAGGTATTTTGGCAGGATAGGACCGTTGTTGTAAGACACCTGATGAAACTCTGTGCAGATAGAGCTGAAATAGAGTGAAAAGAAACCTCTTCTCTCCATTACTCTGGGAGACCAAGCATGCCAGATCTGAGGTTTATCAGGAGCCGGTACCCCCGACAGAGTGGCTGAATTCTCACAAAGAGCATCATGAGAAGGGCGCTGAGGAGGCTTCAAGTAGTTCTGCAGACCCAGACCGGAGGAAGAGCAGAGATGAGTTCAGGTCCTGCTGGAACCTTTGGTACATCTCCTCACACTGAGATGATGCCTCCATTGATAGTGACCATAGAGTCTAAGCCAAAAGTCAGAACACAGTGTCTGATGGACTTTTTTTTGAGTTAAACATTTACTTAAAAGGAAAGCTTTATTATAAAAAGTGGTGGTTAAGGAATCACTTTTTACTGGGAAGAAAAACCTTGCATGAGGGATTACTAATTCTGAAAGGATTATCTTTGAATTTCCTGCCTCAGGATTCACCAGGCTGCCTGTTAAAATGCAGATTCTTGGGTTTGGAATCAGAATATGCCAGAATATCTAGGATTCTGCATTCTTACTGCTAATTCAAGAGATTCTTTTGCATATGAAAGTTTGAGAAGTGCTGATTTAGGATAGTTTATTTTCAGATTTCTCACTGTAATTTAATGCGATATTTCAAGCTCTGTATTTCTATGTGTCAGTTTTGTGTAATAAGGAGAGATTCTCCCCCCCCAAGTGACTATGAGTACTCAAGGGAGGGTGGATTAAAACTTATTCTAAATAAGGCTATAATTATAAGCTAAATTATGTCCTTCTTAAACTCTTCCGATTTTCTTCAGCCAGCTCACACATACTCCCTGCCCATTCCAGCTCCATCGTGGCCAGCCCTGTGGAAATATAATAGAGGCTCCAACTTCCAAAATCATTTTAGCCACTTTTTATAACCTCCCTATGAAAGCCAAGTATGCTGCCTTCCATGTATTCACATTCCTTCTTGGGAGGGAGAGCTCAATAATGCCATTGTCTGAAGATTGAACCCAATTTTCTGACCTGATCCTGAGTTTTCTTCCAAGGCCTGCAGGAGCCAGACAGAGGTAAGACCCTCCACATTGTGGGCCTCCCTGATGGGGGTAGAAAGTCCACACAGACGAAGTGCTTTCAAGAGATTTCTACAACCAGGCATTTCTCACTGCCCGTGATGCAAAAGTTCTCATCATATCCACTTGGCAATGTTATACTGAGTTGAGACTCTGACAAGATGAAAGTATTGCTAGATTCTTATTGAGTGGCCAAGACTTGAACCTTCTGATTCCCCATTGCATTACATTTTCTTCCTTCCACACACCCCCCAAGCTTGAAGTATAGTGGACAAATAAAAATTGTATATATTTAAGTTGTATGATATAGTGTTTGATATAGGCATCAATTGTGAAGCGATTATCAGAAATAAGCTAATTAACATGTCCATCACTTCACGTAGTTATCTTTAAATGTCAATGTGACGCACACAAAACTCTTCTGCTTTATATTTTTGTTTAGGAGTTTTTTGATGTACATGGCTGACATAGTCTCTCTGATTTCAACCTTAATTTCTACAAGTAATGTTAGACTTGACACTTCCTTGGAGGGCAAGGTGGCTGGTGCAAAATCTAATCTAATGGACAGGCACATTAAATCTCAACAGATCCAGTTCAATATTCTTTAGGTGGAGTTGGCATGGAGCCTAAGAGAAAATGCTTAGCAATCTTTGAGAAGAGAAAGGTTTGTACTGGAAATGTTGTAATTCCCTGTGATTATTCCAGGATCTCTTATTTATTACTACACACTTACCTGCCATCATAGTTGTCATGTTTTAAACAAATCTTGCGTTTTTGCTAATGGAAGAGAGAATGGATGTGGTGGGACTTTCATTTTCATGATTGAATAGAAAAGCGAATGGCTTAATCCTATGTACTGCTTACTAAAATTGAATGGCAAGAGGCCATCCAAATTTAGGGAAAAGATCTCTTGACTTGGCAAGAACAGTGAGTTTGACCTGAAGGAGGAAATGGAAGACCTGAGTTTTAAGACACTTTGAAAGAGAACCGTTGGTTAGAACTCATCAGGAAAGTGATGGGCACAGAAGTGAGATAGAGGCATGAGTGTGTTTGCTGGAGCTGCCATAACCATGCCATACACTCGGTGAGTTAACAATAGGATTTGTCTCACAGTTCTGGAGGCTGAAAGTCCAAGATCAAGGTATTGGCAGGTCCGTGTAGTTCTTTGGCTGGTAGGAGCCTAATTCAGATCTTTACACATGACACTCTCCTGTGTGCCTGTTTTTCTGTATCCAAGTTTCCCCTTTTGGGGGGATGCCAGTCATAAGAGGGTCCCACCCTCTTTCACTATGACCTCATCTTAAGTAATGACATCTGCCATGTCCCTTTTCCAAATAGTCACATTCTGAGGTCCTGGGGTTTGGACTTCAACAGGTTACATGAGAATCTCAGATAGTCTCAGAAGAAAGGATGTGAATAGTACATTGAGGTGAAAATTTCTTTTCATTTCTGCAGTGTTATCCCAAGGCCCATTTTCCCATCTCTTTGACAAAAGAAGTATTCAACATTAGAGTAGAAAGCTCTCGACAGATTGTCTAATTTCCTACCTTATGGTGTGGAGGGGAAACCTGAAGTCTCCAGGGATAAAACAACGTGCTCAGAATCAAACAGGATAGCACCAAGTCCAAAATTTGAATCTGAATCTCCTCACCTCCTAGACTGTCCCTTCAGTTTACCAGGAGCTGGGATACTGTGAATGGCTTTGCCCTCAAGACCAAATATTGGCTATGATTCTCTGTGTGTTGAATGCAATGGCCAATCCCCTCTGGAAGTGAAATTGATCACCTTGCAAGAGCACCTTGCCAGTGCCAGCACTTGCTGCCTTCTGGTGTTTACTGTGTTGACTATACAATTCTGAGGGCACAGACTGACATTTCCTGCTACAGCCTGGAGAGTGCTCTGTGCTTTATGCATTGCCCCTCTGCTTCTCCATCTCTCCTTTCACACATTCCCTGTCCCACTGTCTCACTGCTCAGCCCAGCTCCAATATGGTGACTGAAAATGTGTTAACCCCACTTAATTGTTTCTTTATAGATGATAGGTAACATGTTAATGGTAATAAGCCAGTTCTCCACCCTCTCTCCCTTTTCTAGAAGTATTTTGGATTTCTTAGGTACCTATCTTTGTAGAACTAAATAAGACATATCATTTCTGTGGTTCATTTTTGGAAGATTAAAGGGTTCAAAGTCATTTGGTAAAAACAGATAGTTGTCATGATTGTATCAAATTGCAAAGAGTTGGTCGCCATATTTTTTTTGTCTATCCTTAAAACTTTGTCATCTTGGGAGGTCTCTGGTGAACTTAACACATTGAGAAGTAAAGAGTTTCTATTGCAATTGACATGCTGTTCAGCTTCAGGACTTGTCTTGAGCTGTCTGGACAAACTATAGTATTTCTAATCACACTGAGGTATTTTTTTTCCCTCCCAAATTTCATCTTTTTAAGGCTATTTAAAGATAAACTTGAAACAGTGCTTTCATGCTGCTTTCGCTTTACTCCCTCTGTGCATAGGATTTCAAAAGGCTAAATATTGATCAGGCAACTATCCTGGATTGTCTCAGAAAATATCCATTCCCCCCAAAACAAGCTATTCCATTAGTGGCTTTTGAAAATGGATCAGTTTCATGCGATCAAATTTATAATTGGAAAATGGCATGAGATTAATTATGGAAATGCTTTTCAACTTCAATAGTCAATTAACAGGCAACTGGATGAAGACCACAATAATTACATTGTTCTTCAAGCATTGCACTAAAAGTCTTATTTTGGTATATTTAGGCTTCAAAAAGAGAATATGATTAGCGTTATTTTTAAAGTGAATTTGACATTCAAGGAATGCATGAATTTACTTTGGATGTTGAATTATAAAGTAATGCTTATCAGATTAATATTGATTTTTTCTTTATAATCTAAGAACCATCATCACAGATATTTTTCTGCATGAATTTCTCCCATGGTTGTTATCAGGTTCAGGTGTAAGAAAGAAGAAATACTAACTGTCATAAGCTCTATTAAAAATATTCTTTCTTGATATCTATTGGAGTTCTGTGCAAGTCTTAAGGAACTACCATATACATTTATTTTTTTAAAAAGATTTCTTATGTATTTATTTGAGAAAGAGAGTGAATGAGAAGGAGAGCAAGGGAGAATCTGAAACAGACTCCCCACTGAGTTCCTAGCCGGGCTTGATCCCAGGACCCAGAGATCATGACCTGAACTGAAATCAAGAGTTGGACACTCAACCGACTGAGCCACCCAGGCACCTCTTTCCTATTCCTTTAAGAGAGGAAATTGTTTTTCTTTGCTCTGACAAAACAGGGAAATAAGGGCCAGCACAGACTTGTGAAGTTGGTACTGGAAGTGTGTAATTGAAGTAAAGCTTATAATTTATTTTCACGTTATAATTATATGCTTTCATAGTCACAGATCCTAAGTGTACAGTTAGATGAGTTGTGACAAATGCATAAACAACATTCAAATCAAGATCTACACTAGCATCACCCTAGAAAATCATTTGACGATTTACAGTAGTATCTTGATAAGAGGTCTCTCTTTATGCAGACCGCTTTGCCTCTTTCCTCTTTGGAGTTTGGGAGAACAGAAAAGGCAGAAGTAATTATTGATTTATGAACTCACTGTAGCCCTCTGATCCTGCAGACATTTTCTGGGGCAATGACTTTAGAGTCTAGGAAATCAGGTCCTAACTCTTGGCTCTGCCCCTACTTAGTTATTTAATGTCTGAGATTTAGCTGCCTTATCTGTAAGCTGAAGGATGCTAAAACCAACCTCATAAGGTAGTTAGAAAGATTAACTAAAATACATAAAGCACTTGACATTCAGAATATGCTCAGCTGATGTTCCATTCATCCTCTCTGGTTAAAATCTTGGGTGCTGGATTTTTTCTCTTCCTCTCCTCCACACCAAACAAACAATCAAAAAAAAAAAAAGCCTAATCTAGTCTTTTAGGACACTGGATTTGAAGGAGATACTCTTCTAATCAGAAAAACTAATCCTTGCTAATGCATCAGTAAACTCAAATAATTTAGAACATTTCCCCCTCCAGGTAACATATTTACATTTTAATTTAAGCCTTTAGGTGATATTGTTTTAACCCAAATGAAGGGCTAAAAGCTGAAAAAGTCAGGAGTTTGGGAAATGGTGTAATATTTGGGGCCAGGCACTCTGTTTCTCCAAATTTCAGATAGCCATCCATCACCCCATGTGCACAGCTGCTCATGTTAAATGTAGGTGATTTTTCTCAGGAAAAGATTGTGTACACAGGTTGTAGGCAAATTTGGAACAAGATGCCTTAAATGGACTCATACAGGCATTAAAATCAGTGCCTGGAATCTGTGCTACGTCAAGGAAGCCACCTTCATACGGTTGAAATGACAGTTGTTGCTTAGCAGAGAAGAGATAGGGAGATCCATACTGTGGGAGACCCAACAAACAGTGTCCTCTCCCCTTGTGCTCCTCTCAGTGAGAACCACCCTGTGCTTTCTACTGGAAGCACAGAGTGTATCAGGGAAGGCAGTTGATTAACAACCCATTTAAAACTTAATTTAAATTCAGAGCCACCAATGAGTATCATCAAAACATCCCAGATAAGAACTATGGAGGGTTTCCCCTCTAGGTTTCCCTCCCTTTCCAAGCCCCGAGTGGATGGGGTGCTGGCCATACCTTTTCTCCTCCTCTTTCTTATGAAAAATAGTTGCTATCTTTAAGAATGTCCCCAAGTGTTAGATACTACTGGGAGTTCTACCTTCCTATCATGGATTTCAAAGCCCTCTTTGCTATTGGCTAGCCGTTTGTTTGCACAATTTGTTTTTCCCAAACTGACACCCATTCATTTTTGCTTTCATTTCTTCTGGAAAACAGTCATATTTGTTCTTGAACACTTAAGATACTCTGTGACTGAACAAAGCAGAGTTTTTTCCTCTTTGTGTGACTTCTAGATAAAAATTAGAACTAGTCTTCTAGGTAAAATTAGAACTTCAGGTACTCCTGCACAATCAGGATCCCAAAGCAGGCGATACTCACCCCCATTATCAGCCCTTAGCTCAAGACCAATGATGACGAGGTCCAAAAGTGAGGACCCATTTGTTGTCTACAGATTTTGTAACAACTGTGTTTTCCCAATTTCAATTGTTTCAATAGGTTGTTTGAGGAAATACATTCAGACCTACTGCTCTTCTTCTGATTGTCTTCTTTTTTTGGTATGGCATTTGGAACTCATACTTAGGAATTCTCACACTCACAGTATCTATCAGGAAGCTGTACGTATGTGATCATGGGCATGAAGGAAGTACAGCATGAAAAGTAAGAAAAATTAGATACTTTGTATTATTAAATCTTTGGGTCCAAATTACATTCTTCAAGCCTAACATCAGTGAGTTGTCAATGGAATATATGGGTAGAACCTTCAATATAGAGATATAATTAATTAGACCAATGAATTAGGGGCCTAGGGGGCAATACTCAGCAAAACATTGTGTTCCCTTGGTCATTAGTCTGGTTTACAAACAGCTGTCCCAGAGGATTTCTTAATATTTTGTTACTATTCCTGTCATTTGGGATCAGTTGTCAATGTCAATTGTCATTAGCTTATTAGGTTGGGAGTACCTAGTTACCATAAAAAAATACATATATATATCAAAGTAGACGTTTTTCTTGCTTTTCTTGTTTACTGTGAATGAAGGTTAGTGGTGTTGAGAAGAGGAAGGATATTGACTAATGAATTTGACGAATAAAAAAGAAATGTTAATGACCAAGGAATACTCAATTTTGCAACTTTTCTTTAATGATAAATTTTGGAGCGATTGTGGGAATGCAGTCTGTGTTGTGCATACGAGCTTAGAGATTTTAGCAATCCTCATTCTGAGTTAAAACACCAAGAAAAAGAAAAAGTGGTGACCATAAAATTCTTGAAGCTTCTATTTGAAACAGGTCATTCAGTGTGTCAGGGATAATCAGTACTGCAGAACTATTCCT
Organism: Ailurus styani; assembly: GCA_002007465.1. Classification (NCBI taxonomy): domain Eukaryota; kingdom Metazoa; phylum Chordata; class Mammalia; order Carnivora; family Ailuridae; genus Ailurus; species Ailurus styani. The sequence goes on from LNAC01001695.1 coordinate 28,392, forward strand.
TTAAGTTCAATACTCTTGGCTAATTTTATTAACCCACCTTAGGTCTTTGGACTTTCTAAATGGCCTGTGGAATAACTGATTGTCCAAAGAGTTCAACTATCAGAGAGGAAAGCCTGCAGCCCCATGTTGACTCAGGGCTGGTACCCCAAACCTCTGCAGACCCTATTATGAAAGATAAGTGGTAAATGTTTTCCACCTATATGTCCTTGTTTTCCTTTAAATCAAATTTTTAGGTTTATGTCACTTGAGAGAATACTGAAAAGGGCTTTCAGGTGGAAGAAGAGCTATGATTAAAGCTTGCGAAGGGTTGAGAACAGATATGTGGTAAATGCATTTTTTTTTCAAATGGTGTCGAAGATTGAGAATAGACAACATTAGCCAACAAGGAAAAGAAGGGGTATATGTCTGATAAGGAACAGTTTCTCTACCTCCATAAGTGAATTTGGTGGACAGCTCTTTGTCAGTACAAACCATCAGGGAAAAGAACAGAATTGAATCAAATACATTTAAACAATAATAGATCCAATGCATTGCTACCTGCAGTCTACCAGAATAAGAAATAAAGAACATCAAGCTTAGGAAAGGAAACGTGGCCTCTTGACTGGGGTCAAAGGCCAAGGCTTCTCTCTGAGAGACCAACAAGTCTCTGTGGACACTGTAAGTCAAGGTCTTTTGTTCCCATTCAGTGTTCATTGGCGTTCCCAGAGACTCTTGGGGTGCTCCCAGGGTCAACGTGGCATGAGATGATTGAGCTTCTAGTACAAACTTTTCCATGCCCGAGGAACCTAGGATGGAATGCTTTCTGATCTCTCAGTCTCTCCTTTGGCAATGAAGTGGGCAGACTTGTCCCTGGACAAAAGACCTCCTTATCCACCTCCTGATGTATAGACTGCAGAATGCACTTTGCTGGGACTTCTTATGCTCATGACCCAAGTGTCTTCTTTAAAATTCACAGAAATTAGCATTGGTCATGATCCCCTGAGACTTTGGTGCAAGCCTTTGCTGATGAGTATGGGTCTGTAAGGGTGAGTTCTTCCACTTGGAAGGACCCTTGTGTTCTTTTACTCAGAGACTTTTATTTCCATGGATTCACATGTAGAATGTCTTAGTTCAGTCTTTAAATATACATTTTAAAGGATCTAGGTAAAATTCTTCCAGAGGTTTACATGAAGTGGAACTTGGGTGGGTTCCTCTTGGTGGCTTCTTCATGAGCCAAGGCAGCAGGTGAGCTGAGAAACAGACTGTGCACCAGACACAGTGTGGGTAGCCCCAAAGTGCCCAATTGGGAAAGTACATGAGCTAAAAAGCCATCCAGCTCTCAACTGGTGGTGTCATACGCCAGGATTGTATGCCCTGGAGGAAGGTGCATCATCTGTTTGCTCTTTGCCCATCCAAGAGGCACAGTTCAGTAAATGCATGATACATGAAGGTAGAAGCCTGACTGAGAAGCCCCTGTTGTCAAAGAAAAAGAAGGTACCCTCATTCAAAATATAATGGCATGAAGTGCAAACGTTATCTCCATCCTCTCTGGGTTTATGAAATGAACTAGTATGTATTCTATACCTATGATAATTATGTATTCATTAATAAAGCATAAAGCCTTTGAGGGCTATGAGGGCCAGCTGTTAGACTAGGTGCTTGGGAAAGCATGTGGTCCTTACTACTGCAGACAGCAGAGGGTAGGAGAGGCAGTCACATGAACAAACGAAGTGATTCCACATAATTAGTGTTGTAACAAAGTTTACAGAAGATACTAATGGAGCCCAGAGCGGTTAGAGACTCAGCAGCACAGTTACGAGTGGGTAGGGAAAGGGCAGGTGTCCTGCAAATTCCTGTTCTGAGTCTTCAAAACAAGAATTATGTGAATGATAGTTCAAGATCCGCCTACTTCTGGTAATCTTAATCCCTTTTACAGGCCTTTATTTCCTTCTCTTTGGATATTTCCCCCATACCCCAGGGACCAATGCCCCAAGTAATGATTCTCTATAGCCTCACGAAGCCCCATTGAGGGGTATCTGCTGTGGAGCCCAACCTTGCAATGCCATGTAAGAGAGTTGCAAACTAATTAGACAAATGAGTCTATCCTAGATATTAATGGGTGATTGTGTCTTATCCATTATGTCTCTGGGGCAACATGTATTTTAATAAGGTCCTCGAATCCTTAGCCTAGGAGATTCACTAATGGGGTACTGGCAAACTGGCAGGGAAGGTGTTTGGGAGCAGTTGGTTCTCTTGGATTATCTTAAATCATTGCACATATACAGATGCTTCCTCAATCAAATGAAGTTATAAAAAGTTTATCCGAAGCCAGGAAATAAAAGTTCCGATCTAAAGCTACGGAGCTCATACATTCATTAGCATAGTTTTTTGATTCCTCAGAATTACTGAGAAGGCCTTTGATGTATCAAATATTAAGCCTTTGATGTATCAAATGCTATATGCCTGGAGGGATTAGTTCTGATTAGAAAATTCTAGTCTCTGGTCTATCTCCCAGCCTTCAACGACTTGTGCAACCTTTCATTAACAGGCAAATGGCAGCTGGCTTGGCTTTGGGAAGGTGCTCATGTTTTGTAGTGGCACAATGTATGTTCACCCACTGAAGACAGTTTGGTTCCCATCCTGCTGAGGGGACTTGGGAGGAGTTAGGAGGTATGTGGAGGACCTGCTGATCTTGGGGATGTTGTTCACAATCTCATGGGTGGGTATTTTCATGCGTTCTTAGGGATGAGCACTCCTTATGGGTCTTCAGTGCCTTAATGAACATTTGTTTTCATTGTCCCCCACAGAGGAAGAAAATCAGATTGTCTTCTAGTGTCCAGTGATTCTCCTTTATATGTGAATTTCCCCAGGGTCATTTTGGTGTTGAAACAGAGCAAAACTAAAGCAGAAGAATTGCAAGGTACACTCCTTAATGTGATATTATGAGGCAGGTGGTTTTCCCAACTGAGTGGTATGTGTGAAGTTTCCTGCAGAAGAACAGGAGATCCTGAGCAGGACTGCAGGGTAAGTCCCTGACACTGATAAAATCAGTCTTGATTTATCCACGATCTTAAACAACTCCACTTAAATATTTTTTGGTGTTCATGCCTTTAGGTAATAATTACTCTGGAGAAAAAAGGAAAGGTAACCTCACAGGGAACAGAAGGAAGTTGTGAATTTCCTGAGTGTTCTGGGGAAGTATCTATGAGATGACGCTAATTATGTATCAGCGGTTCCCCTCTCCTCTTGTGGAAACCACTCTGGGTCATGGCTATCCATCAGAGCCTCCATCCATGGAGAAAGCAAAAACCAGAGGAATTCTAGCTTTTGGCCACCATCCCAGAAGGCTGCTGCACACAGACCTCTACATAGCTCAGCTTGAAGTTGAAGGCCTTTTGCTAGTTGGTGCAATGACTCAAATTTGACCCTCCCAGTGCTGCTTACTATTTTGAGAGTGACCAATTACACAGTGCTTGGGTTTATGGCTCACCAGATGAACCTGGAATGGTTCATTTGCTTTCCCTAAATAACCACCTACCCCAAAGAATAGGAAGTGAGTTTCTTTTTCCTATAGGTGAATTTCAGGGTAGGTTTGTGCTGAGGTCCCAAGAAGCAGCTGCATTGGGTGAGATTAAAGTACTCCTCAGAAATAAGTTGGAGCTCTGCTTGGTACTTTGGACTCCTCATCTGGATAGTGGAAATCTATCACAACCTTTAGAAGACTCCAATCAATGACTCCCCAGGTAGTCATGGACAAGACAGCTTATCATCAGCTGTCCAGCCACTTATTATGTTTCCATTCGCTTTACACCCACTTCTCATATTTCCAGAAAGCTTATTCCCAGGAGAGGCTGTGGCTCCAAAGTAGATGAGCAGAGAATATTTGTTTTGGAGTTCCTCGGTTTACACTGACTACAGCGCCTTCCCAAGCTGGGCTCTGGTTTCTAAGATGGACACTCACAGGACTGAAGGAAGAAAGGTGACCTGTCACTTTCATAGTATTCTTGAGGTCATTTCTTCTTGCCGCTAAAGACTAGAAGATGGAGTCTTTTTGTTAACCAGCAGGGCTAGGGTAAATTGGTGCAGGAGAAGAGGAAGGATGAGATTCTAGCTCAAGTGCAGTGTCTCCCATCTTCTCCCTGCCCCTCCTGGAACATGGGACTGAGCTCCAAAGCTGGGCCTTGATTTCACAGAGGCCCTCCCTGCTTTTGCCTCATTAGCACTGAAGGACACACTCAAAGGCAAGAGATACCACAAGGTTTTGCCCTCATATTTTGTCTTCAAAATAATTAAAGATCATTTCTCTTGCCCCCCCCTTCATGTCTTCCTTCATTAGTTAGTGCTCACAGTTGCCTCTTCTATTAAGTATATACTAAGTTTCTTCTTAGAAAAAAAATCTTGTTCTTCTAATTTTTGGTTTTCTAACTCATGAGGTTAAAATTGCATCATGGAATGACTTTTAAAGGAAGTTGTAGTATTTCCAGCTTTCCACAATGGGCCTCAAATGGGCATTCTAGGAGGTGGTCGTGTAGAACTTCCCAGAGGCTCATGAGGCAGATCTGCTTTTCCTAGAGGGACTGGCTTCTCCCAGGGCAGGACAGTTCACCATTTTGGAACTTTATCCCAGGTGCTTTAGGAGGGTCTGTCAAATCAAACTTCCCATGTTCTTTACCCCATGTGATCAGGAGTATCCAAGGCTTGGACATTATTTAATTTTCTTTTCAAGTTAATGTGTTGGTATCTCCAAAGTCTACTCATTTATGAATAGCATCACAATGCAATTCTCCACTTGTCCCTTTTCCAACCCCATTAAGGAATACTATACTCTCACAAGTGGAAACAAGCAATCCTGTGAATATTCTACAGTCAGAAGAACTAGGAAGAATCAACCAATGAGTCCCCTTGTCCCCAGTGCCTGACTGCCGACCTCTCCTACCCCAAAATGGAACAGTTCCATGTACTGTTGAATTGCTTTTACACTATGTACTGTACTATTGCTTGAGGTTTTGAAGCCCAAGGCTGCCATCTGAATACTCCTGGACCAACGGGTGTGTTCAGTAGGATATGAGTGTGTATTTGCCCCACTACTCTCTAGCACCCTTGAGCAAACCATTTAAACTCTGAGCCATAGTCTCTTCCTCTGCCATGATATCTCCCACCATGGTTGTTGTAAAGATTTCTCTGAATATTTCTAAAAGGCTCAACAGGCCCCTGGCCCATAGTGATGATGAAGATAATTAAACTGAAGAGTCTCTACACTGTTTAGCTAATAGAAGAGGGTCACACTTGCCTCACCAGGAAAGTGCTGGTGATGGAAATGTGCCCAGGCTTCAGACTAGAGGGGGGCAAATTTCCCAGACCTTAAGCAGATAGTCCTATTTTTTTTCCTGTTAGCCTTAAGATGTACCCATAATGAAAATGCCAAAATGCAAATCCCATTATCAAAAGCCCTCTTCAAACTAGTGGAATCATGTGAAAAGCTTTTTTGAAACTGCTAAGGAGTAAAGTAAAAGCCCCTTTAAAAAAATATTCCTATGCAACTAAACAATGACCTAATTATCTTACAAATTCCCTAGACCTTGTCCAAGATGGTCAGACACCAGCCAGAGAAACCAGGCTGCACAGGAGGCCCTGTGGCTGTGTTCCTCAGTGCTCAGGAGGACTTCCAGGCACCCGGGACCTGAGCTCCTGGGCCTCTCCAGGAGCTGTTGTCATGTGGGGCCACAAAGGTGCTCCTGTGCTCATGGCTGCAGCTGTCTCTACATATGCCCATGCTGTGGGGCTTGGAGAATGGAAAGTCCCAAGGGTGCCTTTTTTCGCAAACAGAGGAGAGCTTAGTGTACACTCTCTGGCTTATTCAGACATAGCCTGCCCTGGTGGTAACTCAGAGCAGGGAAACAAGAGGGGTCCCTTAACCTACCTTAGAGCAAATCCCTGGTTCTCCACCGGACTGCTCAATCCTGCCATGTTGGAAGACATACAGAAGCTCAGGACCTGTTGGGGCCTGCTCAATCCAGCTCTCAGGTTGGGTCCTTAAAGGATTCAGTAAACAGCCCAGGCTGAGAACCAGAGGAATGAGCTCTCGCTCTCTCTCTCTCCCCCTCTCTTTTCTCTCTCTCTCTCTCTCTCTCTCTTTTTTATTGTGTTATGTCACCATGCAGTACATCATTAGATTTTGATATAGTGTTCCAAGATTCATTGTTTACGTATAACACTCAGTGCTCCATGCAATATGTTCCCTCCTTAATACACACAGCCAGGCTCACTCATCCCCTCACCCTCTCCCCTCTAAAACCTTCAGTTTGTTTCTCAGAGTCCATAGTCCCTCATGTTTCGTTAGAGGAATCATCTCTAAGCCTAGCAGTAGTGATACCTCATTTTCAGCACGACAATGGGCCATTTCTATACCAAGCAAGTAGAAGATTGCTCCATTTCTTTTGCATTGCTGTCTTCTGAAGAACAAGTCCAAGAACCATTGCAACAGCTCAGAACCTTGGCATCATTTCCTGGGTGAGGAGGCTTTGCTCCCATGACAGCTAGGTCGGCAGAGTGAGTTCCTGGTTCTTTCGCTTGGTGAAATACAGCACTGAGCATATTGCTAATGAAAAAGGGGTCCTAACCTGGGCCACCCCCAGGGTAAACACCCTGAAACACCCAGAGAATATGGCAGAGCTCAACTGCTTTCAGTTGACTTTCATGGGTTGTGAGTTCACAAGGTCACTTGTACCACCTCAAAGCCACCTGTCTGAATGAAAGGCTGTCAAGCCAGATCTGCCCATTCAGCTAAACCCACAATTTCATCCTTCTCCAAAGCTGATGTCTCTCTTGTGTTGGCTTACACCATACAGCCTAACCATAGGAGCCCCTTAGGAACTCCAGTTTCCATAATATCAATGTGCCTAGCAGGTTGGGTGTGCCAGACAAAATCTGTCTTTAATCACCAGATAATTCAGATAGGCAGATATCATTGTGTAGAAACCATTTTCTTCTGGAAGTGGATCACAGAAGGAAGTGTTCTTGCTAAGGAGCTATAAATCACTTGGCTAAAGTACAAAGGAGATTCCGTCCTGGATTTGTAGTGACCAATAACCTTTTCTAACCTGTAGGCCATACAGTAGTAATCTCTTAAATTTGAGTATTTGACCCAGAAGGGCCGTGTGGTCAGCAGAAAGAGAATGAATAGCAACTCCTACCTTCAAATGTGTGGATCATACACGTGGGCCTTAACATCATTCTGGTTCTCTATAATTTTCCCTCCAACGCAATAAAAGCTCCAAGAGTTTGTCAGTGATTAAAATGCAAGAGCACATGCATGCATGTACACATCCTGTTTTCTGACCCCTAGAATGGAGTGTTTTTCCTGGGACACTACGGTGCTTCCAATCTGATGTTTGAATCTAATGAAGTGAAAATATTTGTCATCTATTGTGTATGAGTCAGGGTAGGGTAGGCTAGTCTATGTGGTAGCAAACCCCTTGAATCCCAGTAGCTTAAACCACAAAGGTATATTTTTCCATCATCTCCCAAGTGAGCAGAAGAGAGACCACTCATCATGGCTCTAAGAGCCAAGGCTGCTGGATGTGCCACCATCTTAATGTGGTGCATTTGCCACAGCTCTGGGATCTCACACCTTCTCGATGTCAACCTGGAAACAACATTCAAAACTTCTGTTCTCATCCCACTAAAAAGAGCTGCATGTGGGCCCTGATTGCAAGGTCTAGGGATCCCCGTCCTCTGGCACTGAGGAGGAGAGGAGAGCCTGATGTGGGTACATGCTAATAAGGCTGGCCTCATTTACAAGTATTTGGGGGACACCAGTTTCATGCAATGTACTGGACAGGTTGCTGAGACCATTAACAGGAGTTCTGTGCTGTAGGATTCAGAAAGTGAGGGAATAAGAGAGTATGGAAGGGGAAAAGGGGTGAGATGTGTAGGCAAATAAGTTACAACATGACAAGTGCCAAAAGGAAAGCATTACTTGAGTACTGTTGACTTCAGACAGGGGAACAAACATGATTGGGGGAATTGAGAAATGTTAACAAAACAGGTGACATTCAAGCTGTGTCTTGAATAAAGAATGTATACCATCCTCATGGACACATTACAATGTGTCCTTTGATATGATTCCTTTGCCTTTGTGAATGTTCTACTGAGGTTACTTTTGGTTCTATAAGCTTCTTGACAAAGTTCCAGCATTCTCTGCTTTTTCAGTGCAAGAAATAGACTTCAACTTCCAAAAAATCAAGTAAGTAGTACACGAGCACAGTTATCTCATTAGTAGGAGTTGGAGCCGCATGACCCAGAAGGAGCTAGCCAGAGACCAGGCAGATGCAAATGGAAAGTGCGCTAAGGTGGCCATACTTTTAATGTAAAGTCAGAACAGAAGGACTTACAAGAATTTTTTTCTCCTTTGCATGAAAAGGCCATCTGGGACATGTTGTTTACATGCCCATAATTTTGAATTTCTGAGATATTCCAGAAGTGAGTAGCAATATAGGAAAACAATATTAACTAGAATGAGCCCAGAAAATCTAATGTTTGTTGCTGAAGTGAAAAATACAGCCAGTGACCTGCACGGATCCATTGCTGGAGACTGTTTCCTACTCGGGACAGATAACACAGCTGACAATTAATGGAGCTTCATTTTCTCCTTCCTGCAAGAAGAAGGAAAATTCTTTTCTCCTGTTGTCTCCACCAAAATTCAGAAAAGGTGATGATTTCAATGATGACAATTAATACCAACAAACAAGAATTTTCTGTGTGCCAGGGGTTAATTCTAGGTGTGTATTAATTCATACTCAAACCCCCTTAGGTTGTAGGAATCACCAGCATCTTCGACTTAAAAACTAAATTATAAATAGCTGTGAGTCACACACATTGCCAAGTGGTAAAACTTGGATTTGAACCTTGATTGTCTGGCTTCAAAGACTAAATTCTTAATCATTCCACCACAGCTCTTTTATAAAGTTATTTTACCTCTAGAAAAGGTGACTGGCAATGCCTCCTCTCTTATTAAAAAAAAATAAATAACAGGCAGATAAAGTTGATTTGAAAATTACTAGGCTGCAAATATTTTCTTTGCCGGTTGCTAAATCCATGTAAGTCCTCTATTCATTAAAAATGATTTGTTGTACTATTTAGCCATTTTCAAACACTTCTCTTGCTCTTCAAGGGCTAGCACTCAAATTCAGAGGCGTGATGGGGACAATTTGGTCGAAGGCCTCAGGGCACCTGGGCCAGGAAGCACCTACCAGATCCAAGCCCTCCCACCTCACGCAGGGAAGGAAGGCAAAAGAAGGGATGCTAATGGCCTTGTCCCCAATCTTCTGGAAGTCAGTTCCCAGAGCTATTTTAGAATACCTCCTCCTCTGGACATGAAGACAAAATTTTGCCATCTGTTCTACCTTTCTCTTGAGCTTTGGAATAACTACCTGTAGTAAGTTGCTACTCATCGCCTTTCCAAGATACCTTATTTTCTTAAGTTAGGTAAGGCTTTTTAAGAAGCCATTGACCTGCACCTCGTAGAAACTTCACAGTGGTTAGGAGGAGGCATTTTTCATAAGAACAACGTCGTTTTGGACTTTGCCCTGTCGACGTTTTAGCAACGCTGGCCTCCTGGGTAGAGCTGCGGCCCCCATCACAATATTCATCTACCGCAGAATTTATTTCTGGGTCCCGTGGCCCCGCTGCCGCCTCCCCGCGGCGGGGCCCCCGCACGGAAGTGTGCATGCTGCACCCAGCAGTGCGGCCCGCCTTCCCCCAAGTCTGGTCCCCCGAGAAAATCACTGAGACGCTTCAAGTGCCCTCCGAAGAGAACACCGCTGGGAAGCCAGGGGACTGCATTGAGCTGCAGTGCCAGCAGTGGTGGATGAGAGCTGAGGGGGTATAAGGCAGGAATGCAGACGTGGGATACCCAGCCGGGGCCACCGGCCGCGGGGGAAGCCGCTGCCTTGTCCACGTGGTGCACATTTTATGCCCTGCTCCATATGCAGTTGTGACTTTCCAGGGAACAATCACCGAGGGGCCTTTTAATCCCTCTGGCTATTCCAGTACTCGATCATGTTGCCATCGCCTGGATGCTTGCAATAAAGGTGATGCTCCAACCCCACACCCCATTTCGGGAACTGTAAATCATTTGTTTACCAGAAGTCCTCCAGAAAGCTTTTCATGAAATGAGCGGAGATGGCAGAGGCAACAAAGCCTTCAAGTCCCACCTGACGGTCCTCAAGCTTCCCAGAGCAGCTTCATGGAGAAGAGTGATCATTACGCTGATTGAATCCTTATGACTGAGCTCCTTTTCGGCTGCTTTGATTTATTCCTCTGAGTATAAATGAGTTTTCGATGAGAATTACGGCATGGGTAATAGGAGGAAAGCAGGCCAGGAGGGCCCATGATCTGAGATGCTGCTGCAAACAGCTATGGCATTCCCTGAATTATTAGCCTCTGAAAGCCCTGCCCTGATCTCCCTCAACTTGTGAGCCTGGATGGTTGAGATTAAGGAAGAAAACAGGATGGCTGCAGAGCTCCCTCCCAGTCTCATCTCAGGCTCAACCTTGAAGTACCAGCCTCACGCCTTGTCTTGCCCATGATGACTTCTTATATGACTGAGGCTACAAAACATATTTTTGAATGAAACCTTCATATCCTCAAGCCATACCCTCTTAAAAATGGGATCAGTGACTTGTCTAGGTTTGGAAGTTCAACGTCCAGGAATCCCCTCCGTCTAGGGCAAACTGGGGACCGTTAGCTCCCCTACTTAAAAAAGGCACTTAAAATGCACTTCCAGGGCGCCTGGGTGGCTCAGTGGGTTAAAGCCTCTGCCTTCGGCTCAGGTCATGATCTCAGGGTCCTGGGATCGAGGCCCATATCGGGCTCTCTGCTCAGCAGGGAGCCTGCTTCCCCCTCTCTCTCTGCCTGCCTCTCTGCCTACGTGTGATCTTTCTCTCTCTGTGTCAAATAAATGAATAAAATCTTTAAAAAAAAAATGCACTTCCAAATGCAAGCTGGTGCAGCCACTCTGGAAAACAGTATGGAGATTCCTCAAAAAGTTGAAAATGGAGCTACCCTATGACCCAGCAATCGCACTACTGGGTATTTATCCTAAAGACACAAAGGTAGTGATCCTCAGGGGCACGTGCACCCGAATGTTTATAGCAGCAATGTCCACAATAGCCAAACTATGGAAAGAACCTAGATGTCCATCAACAGATGAATGGATAAAGAAGA
>LNAC01001695.1:39873-88400 GCA_002007465.1 Ailurus styani
ATCTCACAAAACAAACTGAGGGTTACTGGGGGGTGGGAGGGTAGGGATAGGGTGGATGGGTTATGGACATTGGGGAGGGTTTGTGCTTTGGTGAGTGCTGTGAAAGATGTAAGCCTGATGATTCACAGACCTGTACCCCTTGGGCAAAGAATAAAAATAAAATTAAATTAAAAAAAATCCCACATAAAAAAATGCACTTCCATAGGATCCAGTATGATTCTATATTTGTTTTATAGTCCAGACTTCTTGTTACATTAATATTCCCCAGTTAGTCATCTCCATTATCAGAATGGAACCAGGGAACACGTTTTGCTGAGGGGAGAGGAGGGTGTGTGGTGAGGGTGGGGTGAGGGACAGAGCACAAAGATTAATGTCATATTGGAGTCAGACTGCAAGGCTTCTTTCACACTATAAATATTGTATGAAGTGCTGATGTAACCTTTACTGCAGCATGACATGGGATTTGGCTGTTTTTATGGCTCGTGATTAAAGTAGGGAACAAGCCTCTGATTAGATTATTCTTCCCCCCCCCCCCCGCAGACCTCTGTCCTTCACTTTTCCAAGAATGCTATTTTATTTATGAAATCAACCCAGCTAACACGTGTGGATCACAACTTAGAGCATGTATAGTAAGACACCTGTGTTTCTTCCATATCTCAGATTTTTTACAATCTAAGATATCGGCATTGATAAACACTGCAGGGAAAAAGGAAGAGTTGAAGCTTGCAGATTCTACCTCCTTTTACAAAGCACTATCTGTGATAAAATTCACTGAAGTTCTGTCGAGGTTGCATAAGAAAATGGATGGGTTTTTAATGACTTCAGTTTGTTGCAATTGCAGATAGCTAAATAAGTCAGCTAAAAAGCAAATTGAACTCTAAGGAACAGAATTCAATCTACTGGTTTTCTCCTTCTGATCTATCCTAGTCAGTAATTTAATTATTTGTCAGACTTTTAAACTCACTTGACTCCCATGGAATATATCCAAGTTGGAAGATGTTTGGTATTATATCTTTTGGTCCTGGTCCAGCAACTAGCAAGTCGGCTGTATTCAATCATAAAGAACTAACTGTATTTCAAATGCCTGTGTTCAGTGTTTAATGTCTTTAAATTATATCCATTTAAAAAATTCAGAACATTTAGTCTGCTTATTACGTAGAAGTGCAGTAGGACTATCAGGTTCAAATTGAGGAAGTTTTTTGGTCTCTTTTCATCCTTTATATGAATTTATTGGATGGGAATTTTTAAAATTCAATTATGATGAGTAGGGCTCAAAATTAAAATGATCTATTATAAATAACGTCAGAGGGCGAGCCCTCATAAATCAGCAAATCTGATGTTAAAAATAGGTCTAAAAGATTGCTCTAGCTGATAGATGCCATCTACTGGTTGTAACTACTTTCATACAATTGGCCATCCTTTTGATGCACAGGGAAAATCATCAAGACACATATCGTTAAAACTCAAACAGTGTGATATGGCATTCATAGAGTTATTTTGTGCAAATCAATCACTGAATAAGCATAACTACATTTTGAAATTCAGATTGCATTTAGAAAAAAGCTACTGTGAACCTAAAGGCTTATGTAGATTTTCCTTCTATTTGTAAATCATGGTCTCCCAGGAATATCTGTGTGGTGGGCGCATCTGACTGCTATCGATTCTACAGCCTCGCCCCTTTCCAGATGCATTATCATGTCCAGGCATCTGGATATAGTCCTTTTGTCATTGTACCTCAAAACATTTCTCAAAAGCAGTCAGATCCCAGCTATTCTCCAGGCAGAATATGGCAGTATGCCAACCAAAATGGCTCACGGGCTATTGATTAACACACTCAGGCTCTATCTGCATTTCTATATTTAAGAATGATTAGTACTGGTATTCGTCATAAACAAAGTTAAATATTTAAGCCAATCTCATGCATGTCACGTCAGGAAATTCTAGCATTTGAGTATGGAAACTCTGCTCGAGCTATGGTAGGAATAATAAGTTACATTATGAATAAAGGGGTTAAAGTTTCCTGGGTACCTTAGAGGGAAAAACACAGATAGCAAATTCTGCTCATGTTCTAGAACAGGCGCTGGTATAGTGCAGCCTGCAAACCAGACCCAATCTGCCCTGTTTTTGTAAATAAAGTTTTATTGGAACATGGCCATGCCCTTTTATTTACACATTGTCTGAGGCTCCTTGCACGCAGCAAGGCAGAGTTGAGTCATTGAAACAGACACCATATGACCTAAAAAGCCTAAAATATTTATTTTGTTTAAAAAGTTTAAAAAGTTGCCAAAAAAAGAAAAAGTTAAAAAATTGAAAAAATTGTCAACCTCTGTCCAGAAACTTGCTCTTTATTTCATTAAGGCTATCTTCTACTTAAAATTTTACATCAGTGTCTTTGCTTCAGTTGCCATAAACTTTGCAACAGCCTTGTCATGCCCATGAGAGGCCTCCACCGAGAGAGGTAGACAAGAGCCGCTCCTCCTTGACATTTGCACAGCCAGTGTTCCTGCTGATCAGGCTGGCCAGCCTGCTCTTGGGCTTGCCCTCAAAGACCATGGGTGCTCTCTAGGGTTCAGTGCAAGGGAGGGTTTGTTTCTGAACAGAGCAAAGGGGACTTCTCTGTCACTTTTTGGTTTCCAGTTGCTGAAATATACATAGGGGCGTCAGTCATAAAATTGAACTTAACATTTATTGAACTAGATTTGCCTGAGAGGTTATGGAGCCATGTTTTGTAACAGGTTGGTGGATTATCAGCAGCTTTGAGTTGTGCACAGTAACCACTTATAACAAAACTTCACGTCATCTGGGGAGCCTGTGTGGCTCAGTGGGTTAAGCCTCCGCCTTCGGCTCAGGTCATGATCTTAGGGTCATGGGATCGAGTCCCCGCTCAGTGGGGAATCTGCTTCTCTCTCTCCCTCCGATCCTCCCCTCATTCCCTGCTCATGCTCTCTCTCTCTCTCATATAAATAAATAAAATCTTTAAAAGAAAAAATTTACATGGTCCAAGGAGGAGCCAAAAAGGGAAGAAGTCAGAAATATCTGTAAAGCAAAAGCCTACTTATCTTAAAAAACAAAACAAACAAACAAAAAAACCAAAAAAACAAAAAGGCCAATTAGCAATAATTTGGGGAAGTGATATTTGCACATACCATCCTACTGTAGAAAAGAGATCTGGGAAAGCAAGCCCTGAAGGTGATTTTTCAAATGCCACATTTATTGATCTATTTGAGCCCCCAGTTTTTGTTAAAACTACCTACATTGGTAATAACAATGGAAAAAATAGAATTTGTATTATTTCTTTCTAGGTACTTTCAGAGGCCTCATTATTTATCTGCAAATATGCTCTGTGGCAAAGAGAGGGAGAACTATTATTTATCTCCAATTTCAAGAGTGAAAAAAGGTTCAGAACAGGTTGTGTCAGAACTGCTCTGTGAGTTTCAGTGATCACTATTTATCAGCTATGTGTTGTTGGGACAAATGATCTCTTGGGATTAAAGATCTCTATGCCTCAAATTATTTCAGCTATAAAATGAATGCAATACCCGGCTCGTGGAGTTGTCATAAGGACTCGACGAGACAATGTATGTAAAACAACACAGAGATTGTCCTCTCATTTGTGCTCAGGAAAATGTGAGCTATGCTGTGAGTTATGGTATGTGCAGAAGAGTTACCATCACAGGTCTGAGACTCCTGTCTATAGACAAACCTGCTGGTAAGGTCAGCCACGGCTGGCATCTGAGATCTTGACTGGAAAACATATCCTACAGTGATATAAAACTTTTCTTAACTAACAAGGTGGCTCACTGGGCCTCAGCTGTTGGTGCAATGTGGTTTTGTGCAGAACTCCTCCATTTCTTCTGGAAGTCTGGAATTTGGGAGCATATTAAACAGAGGGTACCTAGGTGACAAACTCCCAGTAAACGATCTTCAGCTTTTCTAATGAGAACCATGCATTCTCCAATTTCCCTGGGCAAGAAACATCACATACTTGTTGCTAGAGAAAGAAGCATGCTCAAGTGTCTCCCTCATGGGAGGAAGAAAAAACGTGGAAGCCTGCTTGGGGACTTCTCTTCTCTTACGACCTGGCTGTAAGTTATCTTCGTCATGGGGAAACTATATGCAGATTCTCGTAAGCCCTTCTAGTAAGGTCTAGACACTGCCCAACACACACTGCAGATAGTGTCTGACTTACAATGGTTCCACTTATGATTTCTTGGGTCCATGATGGTGTGAAATTGATGCACATTCAGTAGAAACTGTACTTAGAATTTAAAATTTTGATCTTTTCCCGGACCAGTGATGTGCAGTGAGATCCTCCTTCCTGATGCTGGGCATTGGAGTGAACCATAGTCCCCGGTCAGCCACGCCATCACGAGGGTGGACAATCCATACACTGATGGCCATTCTGTACCCACACAAGCCATTCTGGTTTTTACTTTTAAAGTGCAGTATTCAACGAATTACATGAGACACCCACCACTTCATTATAAAATGGCTTTGCGTTAGATGATTTTGCTGAACTGTAAGTTAATGTAAGTATTTTGAGCACATTTAAGGTAAGCCAGGCTAAGCTACGGTATTCTATAGGCTGGGTATATTAAATGCATTTTCTACTTACAATACTAGGACATAAGTAAGTCAAGGAAAATCGGTATTTAGATTCTTTATATTTTAACGTTAATTCAATTAGGTTAGCCCAGTAATTTCCAGCCTTGGCTACGATAAAAATTGCCTGGGAAATTACACACACACCTCCAGCCACCTGCTCACTGCCACAGAATAATTCAATCAGGATTTCTTTCTTTTTTTTTTTAAGATTTTATTTATTTATTTGACAGAGAGAGATTTTAAGTAGGCAGAGAGGCAGGCAGAGAGAGAGAGGAGGAAGCAGGCTCCCCGCTGAGCAGGGAGCCCGATGCGGGGCTCCATCCCAGGACCCTGAGATCATGACCTGAGCCAAAGGCAGAGGCTTAACCCACTGAGTCACCCAGGTGCCCCTCAGTCAGGATTTCTGTTGTGTAGACTCAGGTGTCATTAGTATCTTTTAGTTCTGACATTTCCATTTGTTGTTGTTTTTTTAATAGTTTCTATGCCTTTTTGGAAATTCTCCTTCTCTGTAAGCAGGTTGTCAGCCTTTTCTACTAGATCCTTTGGCACATTTTTTTCTTTACTTTGAATTCATTTTAGATTTACAAAGAGGTTAAACAATCGGTACACGGAGAACCTGCATATTCTCCCCCTTGCTTTCCCAGATGCTCACAGCTTCCATAACCATCGGTAACTATTAAAACTAAGACATTAACGTTAGCGTATTGCTGTTACCTAAACTACAGACTTTGTTTAGATATCACCAGATTTTTCCAGGAATGTAGTTTTTCTGTTGCAGGTTCCAGTCCATGATCCCACATTGTATTTACTTGTCATGTTGCCTTAGACTTCTCAACCTGTGACCATTCCTATCTTTCCTTATCTTTCATGAACTTGGCACTTTGGAAGAGTACTGGTTTTTGTAGATTGTCCCTCAATTTGGGTTTGTCAAATATTTCCTCATGATTAGATCGAGGTTATGCATTTTTAACAAACACTGCAGAAGTGAGGTACCTTTCTCCGTGTATCAAGGGGGGGGTGCATACCATTGATATGTTTATAGGACTGGTGATGTTAACCTTGGTCACTTCGTAAAGGTGGTGTCTTCTGGATTTCTCCATGGTGAAGTCATTCTTTTTCTCTCTGTAAATTTCCTGGGGAGAACATTTAGACTATATAAATATCCCCATTTTCTTCAAGGTTGTGTCTACTCGTTTTAGCAAGGATTGGTGGATCTTCCCTGTACCAATTCTAACTGTGGTGTTCAAAAGATAATTTTCTATTTCTGTTATTTCTTCTAACTTTATTGATTCAAATTCTGTAAGAGAGTTGTCTCTTCTCCCCCATTTATTCATTCAATTTTTTATTATCTCAGTTTGGACTTATGATATTTATTTTATTCTGTGGATGATAATCTAATACTATCATTATTTTCTTGCTCAAATTGTTCCAGCTTTGGCCTTCAGGAACTTTGTCATGCTGATGCCTCTGCCTTTTGAGAACCCCATCTTCTTTCGAGTACTTCTTTCCATAAGATGCTCTAGTTTGTTCCTGTATTTTCCCCACCCCACCCTGAGAATCAATCTGTTTTTCAAGGATCCCTGATTCCTTTTATTGGAGAATGGAATTTAAAAACCAAGATCTGGGGTACCATGATGCCATTGCTTCCAGTTCCTGTCACTGGAGAGTCTGGAAATGTGTGTATGTGTATTAGTGCATGCATACACATCTTTCTCTATTAATTTCCATATCTATCAAATGCACAAACTCTCTCTCTCTCTCTCTCTCTCACACACACACACACACACACACAAACACACACACACACACACACACACACACATCTCCAGGTCCAGTCCAGTACCTCAGGGTTTATTCTCACCTCCCTCCTTTCCTCACTTGGAACTTTTTTCTCTGACAATGAGAGACCTCTTATTATCTAGAAGGTATTTTCTTATGTTCAGCCCTAGTATGCATATGAAGTAGTTGCAGAATTATTAACCCTGTGAGAAACAAATTTACTAAATGAAGTTCAGTGTTTGTGTGTAGTTCTTTTGTGTCTTTATCCTCTGGCATCTCCATTGGACTTATTTTTAAGGCCCCGTCTTGTTATTCCAATGTGTGGACCATCTGGGGCTGCTTCTATTGACTCTTGGAGATTTTTGACCCTAGGTCACATTTTCTTTTCCCTCTGTGCATCTTATAATGTTGAACACTTTTAATTTGAACACTTTTTAATAAAGAATGATAGAGATGGAAGCAATAACATTTACTCCATAAAAAGGCATGCTCCTACTTGGGTCAGGCTGCTAGGGTGAGGGAAGGGGGCTGATGGGATCTGATCTGTCCTTGAGCGTGGGTCTCAGTTTGTAGCAGCTTTACTTGGACTCAGTTTAACACCAATTTAAAATACTTTAGAGCAGGATCAGGACTTGGTCTTCTGCGGGACCTGGGATATAAGCACTGGTGAGGTCCTGGATCGCTCTTTTGCTTGACTGCTGAGCCACCAACTTTCTAGGCTGTGGAAAACTTTTCTCTGTTTTCCATCCCAGCTGCCAGCTGCTCTGGATCCATGGGGAGGTTCTGTTCCCAGCACTGTCCCCTCACACACTTTCTACACGGCTGAAGAATACTCCTGCCCTACTGCCCAACACTGCGTTATAGTCTGTGGGGGCCTCAAATGCCTTGAAGGTGTTTCTCTCTGCATCACTGTCCTCCCATCTCCTTTGCTGGGCAGCTTTCACTTGCATTTGGGGGAGGCACTTCATGCCTTCAGGGAGATAGCTCTCAGATCTCTTGTGCTGCCCCAGCCTTTGACATACTACCCACGGTGTTAGGTAGAGTAATGGCACCTCAAGGCATCCACATCCTAATCCCCAGAAGCTACAACTATGTTAGATTTCATGGAAAGGAGGAATGAAAGTGGAAGATGGAATTAAGGTTGCCACTCAGATGACCTTAAGAAAGCAAGATTATTCTGAATTACCTGAGTAAACACCTTATCATCACAAGTGTAATTAAAAAAATGGAAGAGGGAGGCAGAAGAGCAGAGTCTGAACAGATGTGATGAGGGAAGCAGGGTCAGAGAGATACAATGCTGCTGGATTTGAAGATAGAGGAAGGGTCCACCAGCCAAAGAATGCAGGCAGTCTCTCAAAGTTGGAAAAGGCAAGGAAGTGGACTCTCCTCTAGAGCCTCTGAAGGAAACAAAGCCCTGCCAACACCTTGGTTTTAGCTCAGTGAGCTATGTCACACTTCTGGCCTACAGACCGTAAGATAATAAATTTGCATTGTTCTAAGCCAATAACTGTGGTAATGTGTTGCTGCAGCAACAGGAAACTGACTTATTACCCTGCACACATCCAGTGAAGACTTGTGGGGAAGGTCTTGCTCTGTGGCCAGGGCCCCGAATTGGATCACAGCAACTGGCCCACTTGTGGCCATTGTAAGTTCATTAAAAGTCGGGCTGTGTTATGGGCTGAATTGTGTCTCACAACATTCACATGTTGAAGTCCTAACTCTCAGTACCTCAAAAAGTTTGGAGATAAGATCTTTAAAGAGGTAATTAAGGTAAAATGAGTCCTCGAAAGTGGGTCTTAATCCAATGACTGGTGTCCTAACAACAGGACAATGTGTGGACGTGTGTCTGTGCACAGAGGAAAGACCATGTGAAGACAAAGGCAGTAGATAGCCATCTACTAGGAGAGAAGCCTCAGGAAAAAATCAACCCTGATGACACATGATCATGGACGTCTTGCCTCCAGACCTGAGGAAATGTCTGTCTCCCCCCAGCCCCGGCTAGGGAGCCGCAGAACCCGATTGATGCAGCTGCTCTGTCCTCATTCCTGCTCACAGGGGGCTTCTCTACAGGTAGAAGAAAACCGCCAACAAGGACTCATCACTTCTGAAAGTTAGTGTCATGCCTTCAGCTCTCTGTTGGGTTTTTTAAAAATGCTGAACTTGACTTTTGTAATTTATCTAGCTTCTTTTGGTTGTTAGAATGACTTTCTGCATTGGATGTAGGAGTCTACAAGCATTGGTAGGTTTCTTTTTTTTTTCCTAGATTTTATTTTTTTGAGAGAGGGATGGAGAGAGAGAGAGAGCAAGAGATCACGAGCATTGGGGGGAAGGGTAGAGGGAGAAGCAGGCTCCCCACTGAGCAAGGAGCCTGTTGCAGGACTGAATCCCAGGACCCTGAGATCACGATCCGAGCTGAAGGCAGATGTTTAACTGACTGAGCCATGCAAGTGCCCGCACTGGTGGTTGTTTTTTTTTTTTTTTTTAAGATTTTATTTATTTATTTCACAGAGGGAGAGAGATCACAAGGAGGCAGAGAGACAGGCAGAGAGAGAGGGGGGGAAGCAGGCTCCCTGCTGAGCAGAGAGCCTGATGCGGGCCTGGATCCCAGGACCCTGAGATCATGACCTGAGCCGAAAGCAGAGGCTTTAACCCGCTGAGCCACCCAGGTGCCCAACACACTGGTGTTTTTTAAAAGGACTAATGTGCAGCCAGGATAGAAATCCTCTTGGCTGGACCTTATTCTTCAGGCTCTGCACTTTTCCAAAAACTAAGGCACTAAGATACCTCTGGAAAAACATCAGGTCACAGCCCAGAAGTGACTTTAACCTCAGCAGAAGTCAAGACAAATGTTCTTCAATCTACAGAGTAGGTAATTTTGGCTTCATGTTAGGCCACCAATGAACACACAAGTTTTGTTTTTGTTTTTGTTTCCAATTAAGACCCAACAGACTTTTACTAGAATGCCAGACTACGCAATAAACCATAAGCTTCTGGAAAGTAATTGCAGTTATGTGACAAAGAAAGGATCCAACTCAAATCTCAAATATGTATGGAAGTTTCTAATGACAATATATTCTGTTGGACTATTTAAATCTTCCTTCTGGATTAAAAGGAGTTCGTACATGTCTATTTTGTATTACATTTCTAATTATCAAGATGTTCAAAATATTTTTTATATTCTCTGCTACCTTTCTGTAGTAAGCTTTTCAAATTAATCAAAGTTTAACATTTGAATTTCATTTCACTGGCTTCCATCACAGTAAAATTCTGCTTTAGAGACATCTCTCAGACACCTTTTAGGTACTTCTGGGGTCTTTCACACTCTGAAGATAAAAAAGAGTATTCTCACAATTCTCCTAGGAAACACGAATTTGTATGTAGATTTATACATTTTTAATAATTAGTTACTGAGGCCTTTCCTGTTTAAGAGATAGGGCCGGCCATGTTCAGAAGCCTAAAATCCCCATGATTTTAGTGAGTGATTATAGTTAGCACTAAGTTAGACTAACAAAGGAGCTTCCCAAACCAAGTGCAAAGAGCAAAGCATTTAAGCACTGAAGAATTATCAAGGTCATTGACATGAGATTGTTTAAATTCAGTTGTCTTCAAATGGTGTTGGGAAAACTGGTCAGCCACATGCAGAAAAATGAAACTGGATCATTTCCTTACACCACACACAAAAATAGACTCAAAATGGATAAAAGACCTCAATGTGAGAAAGGAATCCATCAAAATCCTTGAGGAGAACACAGGGAGCAACCTCTTCAACCTCAACCGCAGCAACTTCTTCCTAGGAACATCACCAAAGGCAAGGGAAGCAAGGGCAAAAATGAACTATTGGGACTTCATCAAGATTAAAAGCTTTTGCACAGCAAAGGAAACAGTCAACAAAAGCAAAAGACAACTGACAGAATGGGAGAAGATATTTGCAAATGACATATCAGATAAAGGGCTAGTATCCAAAATCTATAAAGAGCTTCTCAAACTCAACACCCATAAAACAAATAACCCAGTCAAGAAATGGGCAGAAGACATGAACAGACATTTCTCCAAAGAAGACATCCAAATGGCCAACAGACACATGAGAAAGTGCTCAACATCACTCGGCATCAGAGAAATACAAATCAAAGCCACAGTGAGATACCACCTCACACCAGTCAGAATGGCTAAAATCAACAAGTCAGGAAATGACAGATGTTGGCGAGGTTGCGGAGAAAGGGGAACCCTCCTACACTGTTGGTGGGAATGCAAACTGGTGCAGCCACTCTGGAAAACAGTATGGAGATTCCTCAAAAAGTTGAAAATGGAGCTACCCTACGACCCAGCAATCGCACTACTGGGTATTTATCCTAAAGACACAAAGGTAGTGTTCCTCAGGGGCACGTGCACCCGAATGTTTATAGCAGCAATGTCCACAATAGCCAAACTATGGAAAGAACCTAGATGTCCATCAACAGATGAATGGATAAAGAAGATGTGGTATATATATACAATGGAATACTATGCAGCTATCAAAAGAAACGAAATCTTGCCATTCGCAACGACATGGATGGAACTGGAGGGTATTATGCTGAGCGAAATAAGTCAATCAGAGAAAGACAATTATCATATGATCTCTCTGATATGAGGAACTTGAGGGGCAGGGTGGGGGGTTGTGGGGGGTAGGGAGGGAAAAATAATGAAACAAGATGGGATGGGGAAGGAGACAAACCATAAGAGACTTCTAATCTCATAAAACAAACTGAGGGTTACTGGGGGGTGGGAGGGTAGGGATAGGGTGGATGGGTTATGGACATTGGGGAGGGTTTGTGCTTTGGTGAATGCTGTGAAAGATGTAAGCCTGATGATTCACAGACCTGTACCCCTGGGGCAAAGAATAAAAAATATAAATAAATAAATAAATAAATAAATAAATAAATAAATAAATAAATAAATAAATAAATAAATAAATTCAGTTGTCTTATAGGAAGCTGCTGTCCTCTGAGACAGAACCAGTCTTCAAAGGCACATTCCCTAGGCTTGCATGCCAGGTGCCTCTCATTCATAAGACATTTCCCAAGCTGTCACATGCTTCCTAAACCCTGGGAACATGCAAAGGAGCATTTTCAAGGACCAGATTTATATCACTTGTGCCAGCGTGCTTTCTCCCACTGGGAAGTTGGCACTCCCGTCAGATTCTTCTCCGAAGGTAGTTTGGCAAGCAGGTGTCCAAGCAGCAGTGGATCTTCGCAGTTCCATAATTGAGCTGTGATTGTCCTATGCGGCTGCCCCCAGCCTCCCAGCCAGAGGGATGTGAAATGGCCTGTCTGCTTGGTAAGGCACTTCGACCCCTGGTCACTGTTAAAAGGGAACTGAAATCCTTGCCACATAATATCCTTTTCCTTTTTCTTTCTTTTTTCTTTTTTTTTCTTTTTTTTGTATTCTGAGATGACTTTGGATATTCTGTTTGTCTTTGGGTAGGATATATTTTGACTCCTTTTTTTTAAACATTTTTAAAAGATTTATTTATTTGAGAGAGAGAGAGCGCGTGCACGCACGCACAAAAGCAGGGGGTAGGGCAGAGGGAGAGGGAGAGAATTTCAAGCAGGCTTCCCGATGAGCACAGAGCCCAGGACATGGGGCTTGATCTCAGGACCCTGAGACCAGGACCTGAGCCGAAATCAAGAGCCGGATGTTTAACTGACTGAGACTTTAAACTGACATTTAACCCCTCAGGCGTCCCTTTTGATTCCTTTTCTTTTAAATAATATTTCTTTACAAAATTGCAGTGAATTTTATCCCAAATAGAGTTCCCCAATCTTCTTACCAAGCATTTACAGTTTCTTGGGTTACTGCTAAGACAACTCACTTGTTTTCTTAGGTATGGATTTCCCTAGTTTTCTTTTTAGGGAAACCCTAGGAAAACATGTGGTGTGGAAGAGGGTATCACTCTCACTTGGTCACCCCTGTAACAACAATGTGTATTATATAATTATAGTAAAGTACCGGCAGCTCAGAGTTGGTGAATTCTTGCCAAGTACCAGACCCAGAACCATGTTTCATACCTAGCAACTCATTTAACCCTAAAAAGAAACCTAGGAGGCAGAAGAACTATTATTATTTCCCATTTTATAGATGTAGTAACTGAGGTTTAGCAAAGCCTTGTCACCCATCTTTTTAACTGCTCTAAGATATTTTCTCTACTCACTACGATGAGCATGAATGATTCCATTAGCCCAAAATTTCAGAGCCAGACATTATTTTAGGTGGTGGATATGATACAGTCTAAATAGCTGTATAAAATGTAATTCCTCTGTAAGACAAGGGCTTGCATTGGACTTACACTTTGGTTTCAGAACTAACCATATGACATTTGAATGTTTTTTTTTAATATGTTTTTGTATCGGTTCTCATATCATGCCCCTGTAATATGAAAACCGATACAAAAACAATTGAATATGTTTTTGTATGGGTTTTCATATTACAGGGGCATGATTTAGCCTATGGCATCTCCAACATCATGAAGTAAGGAAACCTTGTTATAATATAGTACCTTTGTGTATATTACATGCCCATTGGAAAAGCTTCCTTGGAACTAAAAAGGATTTATAACCTCTCTGCTTAATCAGAATGAGGTTAAAGACTGTAACAGAGCTATGGTGTGCTGTAGATCAATGGAGACTTTGAGCAAAGGGCCTCTGCTCCCAGGAAATGTCTAACGCTCAAGGATAGATAGCCCCCTTAATGAGGATATTTTCAGAAGGTTCCCAGCCAAGAACCATGACAACATAGCCCATTGGAGACTCTTTTCCTCCTCTTACCACTCAGAATCTACCCATCAGACCAATGGTTGTGAAAGCAGTTGGTTAGCAGCTCTGATTTATGCCAGGCTTCCACGAGTTCCTGGTTTCCTAGAAAATCAGAAATATGAGCTTGGCAACATCTCTGTTCGAACATTTGACTAATGAGCCCTGTGTTCAGGCCTCAGATTTTTGCCGGGAGAATGTCTGGAGTCCACGATCACGAGCTATATTCTAGATCTCCATTTGTGGAAGAAATATTTTCATATTCCTCTCTAGTTTTAAGTTCTATGTTTCTGTGTCATGTATGAATTCCTCTGACATTTCTCATATGTGAAGTCATTTGCAAGCTAACTAAAACTGCCTGGACTTCCGGGTAGTGCCTCATATTTTAGTGTTTTTCTTTCACTAATATTCATATGTAAAAGCAGGGAGGGGGTAGTTTTGCTCTCCCCCCACCCCCGGATGTATGTCAGTCTCTGGAGATACTCCTGTTTGTCACAACAAAGAGGACAGGATACTATAGCATCCAGCGGACAGTAGCCAGGGATGTTGCTAAACATCCCCAAATGCACAAGATGTCCCCCTCCCAAAAAGAATTATTTGGCCTCAGATGTCAATGGTACCAAGACTGAGAAATGTTGGCTTAGGGAAAGCACTTCTAAAGCCATTGGTTATTTAATTATGCCTAATTTCAGTCTGTCTACAAAGAGATTTTCATCATGCTTTAATATTCTTATTAATTACATGATGCTTGTCTAGTTTCTAATTACATTAAGTAACTTTTCCTATATTCCATGGTTGTAGAAAGATTTGTTCAGATCTATAAAGAGACTATAAAGACAGTTTCTTTGGGATAGAAATTTTTAGTAAAACTGATCTGTGTCTCCGGCACAAGAGGGAGGGAACAGGAATCTGGATATGATCGCTGTGAATATTCCATCTATCTGGTTCCTGAAAGCACACAACTAGACCAGAGAATACCAACAAAGGCAGATTTTGTGGGAGATACAGCTGCCAAAGGGCCTCTCAATCTGGCCCCAGAAGCCAGAGATGTCAGGGGTGCTGCTGCTCTATTTTTTGTGTAGCAGAAGATGATGAAAAGCTAAATGAAAATATTGCCACAGTTGAGGTTGAAAAGGAGGCAATTCATGAGTGAGATGTTAGTTTCAAATGAGATCTTTACTATTGATGGAGAGACTTTGCTCCAAGCCAATATCCGAGCTTCTGCCAGTTCAACCAAATGCAATGAAGGAGGGAGATGAGGGATTAGAGAAAGCAAAGCTGACAGATGGCAATTTGCGAAGAGTTGAATCAACATAAATTATATCTCATCAGTGAGCGGAGGAAAGGGAGGATATGTTCCAGTACTCAGCAAACCACTGAGAGGGGGAGCGCGCCAAAGCACAGCAAGCAAACCGCTGGGGTCTCTCGGAGCTGGATGCAGATACAAGGGTGGAGAAATGCCCTTTTGTTGGAAAGCCATCTGGATTACAAATCGTGGGTGGAAATCTATTTGAAACATTACAATAAATGAAATTAATGAACATTTGGTCTATTGGAAAGCATCCATCACAGACTATAGAAAACCAGAAGAAAAATATTGCTGATAACTGGATCTGATTAATACAGATGTAAGTTTCTATATAGTCTATATGATTATATAGTATCTGATTAGATACTTGGAAGAAAGTTCTCTAGACTCACCAGGTCAAAATCCACCTGTTTAACAGTGTTCGAAGTAAATGTAAGTGTCATTTTCTGAGGTTGGGAAGAGTTCACTTAAACTGTATATAAAATGTTCAACAAATCAGTTTTTTATCCTGCAGCCTTGACATTTGCTTCTTAGAGATTATGTAATTAAACCTTAATATTAACTTTCCAAAATTTCGTAACTATCAAGAGCAATAGAAAAGCCAATCTATCAGCCTTAATACAGTATAATAATATACCATAAAAAATAATATGACATACATATAAATATACATAGGAATGATTTAAGTCATGGGAATTACAACTTTGGGGTAAGGCAAAAAAGATCTATGAATTCAAATATGACATATCAAATGTGTGTGAAAAAACATTTTCACAAAATTTAAGCGAAGATTTTTTCATTACTTTAGGAATCTATTGTAAGTTTTCTTTACTGTATTGAAATGTACAAGCCAGAACCCGGTTGAAATATCTAGACCAGCAGATGGCCCTAACGGGAAAATCAACAACTCCTGAAAAATAGGAAAATTTTCAAAGGCTTACAATTACAGATGGCGAAAATTCCAAGGTGAATGTAAAATAGGTTTAAAAAGTCTGTATTTCCATTACCAAGGTAAAAGAAAAGACATTGATTTCAGAAAACACAATAGAAGCATTAGAACAGCTACTTTTTCTCTCATTTGGAATTATTATTGACTATTGTAAAAATAGGAGTTGCAAATCTTGAAGTCTTTCTAGTCCTCAAACATATTCTCTGACATTTCCATTAAAACTATTATTTAAAAATGCTATCGTGACAATTGTTCATCTTAGAAACACAGCAGGTGGCTGACTGCTCCTAAGAAACCAGTGGGCTGCCTTTTGCAAGGAACAGTTTGTGGTTCATGAAGATATGGGTTGCCCTCTTGCACGCTTTCACCACGTGAGGGTTTGGTATAGGACAAACACTTGCGGAGGCAGAAAACAGTATTCAATATTTAATGAAGTCGTCCTCTGCTGATGTTTCACGGCAGATGTGCTCCACTTAGTAGAATGTCGAAGAGAGAATGTAGAGAGGCAAATGCATTAAAAATTATCAGATATTCTCATAGCCTCTCCCTGTAGGTGTCTCTGAAGGGTAATTACCTTGAGTGCAAGATGGAAATAAAATGGGGGGAAAAACGGTTTGGTACCAAAGTACAAGAAATGATTTTGCTGTTGGCAGAAATCACAAGCTCCAGATGCATCATTTTTTGCTACTTTCGGTTTTCATTTTTCTTTTCTGCAAGATGAGTTCTACGTTATATAGAAGACTTACAGAGGAACAATAAAAGTCTTTAATAATTCATGTCTGAGAGGAGTGAAAATAGAAGGGCACATCTTATTATGAGGACGTCAAATGGATTACTTATTCTAGCACCTTGAAAACACTATGCACTATCCTCATTCCCAGTAAAAAGGCACATTCTTTTCTGTCTTGGCAATTTCTGATATCGGAAGGTCTGAGATTCTTGGACAAGACCCCCTCCAATTCCCAATGGTTCCAGCTCCTTTGGAGTTTGAGCTTCAGATCAGGACAGAATTTTGTTAGCTAGCAAGAGGAGAAAAAGGAAGGGAGAAGAGAGGAAGGTAATAAATTTGGAGAACCAAAATGTCCTTTCCCCTTGATGTTAAATGTGTATTTTTATATGAACTGCCAGGAGACTGTTGCCCCAGGAAGAAGTGGTATCAGCTTATTAGGAGAACACTGTTGAACAACTTTAAAGTGTGGGCTGCTTCCTCTGTACCAGATATTGTCATTTGAATCTGCAACGGCAGCTGTGTCAAAACATGTTTGCATTATATAGACCTAATTCCAGTTTTAAAAATGCTGATTCCAAAACCTACGTTACAGTGACAATCAATTTTGTCAGTTTCTTTGAATACAGTTTATGAATTTCTCAACACGCTGGGACAGGATTCCACATTGCCCCATGGTATGGAAGCTGTGTTTTCCAAATCAATAATAATAATAACTCCCATTTATTAGACTTCCAACATCCAACAACATGGCGGACTAGACATTAGGAAGGGTCAGTGAGCTGATGCTGCGAGAATCAGAATAGATTACAATAAGCACACTTTTCCAAAGGCTGCTGAGCTCCTAAGCAAACAGTGGGAGTCTTCAACAGCCAAAACAAGCAAACGAAAACACATTCCCCAAACAAGAAAAACATAACAGTGGGCTTAAAATGGACTTGAGCATGGGAAAACCCGCAAAGCTGGGTTTTTCCTGGAGGCAAATGCCCACACCAGCAGCAGATTTGGAATTTAAGCTTTGGACCACAGTGGGTGGGATAGATACATTGCAGATATTAAGAATTCCCCATAGAAACATCCTTTGTGGAGGAATGTGAACCAAGAACTCAGAACTCTTATGGATTATGGGGTCAAAGATAATCAAATTAAATATAAGTTGAATGTTAACCATCATACGCCCAAGGAAATGAATCACTACCAGTAAGTTAGCAAAACAATCAGTCTAGACCACCTCCTATACAAACACCTCAGATTATTGGAATGACCAGATTTGGAATAGGAAAGCACCATTATAATGAAATACAGAAATTTAAAAAAAAAGCCAGGAACAAAGGATTATCAAAAATAGCATGTAGCTAAAATGAAAAGTGAATTCTTGAAATAATCTAAACAGCATATTTTAAACAAATAAAGAATTAGTATATTTGAATTTT
Organism: Ailurus styani; assembly: GCA_002007465.1. Classification (NCBI taxonomy): domain Eukaryota; kingdom Metazoa; phylum Chordata; class Mammalia; order Carnivora; family Ailuridae; genus Ailurus; species Ailurus styani. Next base: position 57,461 of record LNAC01001695.1, read on the forward strand.
TTTTAAAAAAGGAAAATAATAAACATCAAGATATCTAAGTTACCCAGCATCTAGCCATAAGAAAAGAATTGGGGGGGAAAAAGGTATTAATATATAGAGAAGACAGAATTAAAAGGCCTACCATAAACTTAGGGAGTGTTTGAGAAGAAAATGAATAGAGCAGAGGAGATAGAAGGGAAGAAAAATTTGCAGGAATCTTAACAGAAATAATAGAAACAAGAAGACCAGAGAATAATCAAAATGCAGAGAGCAGATGAACGCCAATGCAAGCTCTGTGCGCTCCGCAGATTTATCTTTTAAAAACTAGGGTGAGATAAAGACATTTTCATAAATACAAAACCAGAGTTTATGAACAGCAGAACTTTGTCAAAGGGCTTCCTGAAAAGATAAACTTCAGGAAGGAAAATGATTTCAGAAAGAAGGTCTAAGATTAAGTAAATGGTTAGTTAAAAAATGGGTAAGCATGCAAGTCATTCTAATTGAGTATTTTCTGTGGGAAAGTAAAATACCTAAATCGTGGAGTTAAATAATGAGACAAAATACTGATTTTTTTTTTGTTTTTTTAAAGATTTTATTTATTTATTTCACAGAGGGAGAGAGATCACAAGGAGGCAGAGAGGCAGGCAGAGAGAGAGGGGGAAGCAGGCTCCCTGCTGAGCAGAGAGCCCGATGCGGGCCTGGATCCCAGGACCCTGAGATCATGATCTGAGCCGAAAGCAGAGGTTTTAACCCACTGAGCCACCCAGGCACACAAAATACTGATTTTTAAAATACCACGTAAGTTGGAGGAGAATCATTGGATTTGGTCTCTGAAGACCCTGTTGTTCTGCAAGGGGAAGCTTAAGACGGTGGTATGGGGTCCCATTTAGAAGGTAAGCCCTAAAAGCATGGAACTCATGGATCCCAAATCAGGATTAGTAAAAAAGAAAAAAGTAAAAATGAGACCATTCGAAAGAAGAAAAAGGCAAAACAGGTGAAAAAAAGAGTAATAGAAGAAGCAAGACAAATAGAAGGCACACGAAGCCGAAAAACTGGGACAAGTGGAGGATTTCTATTTCTGGCATGTGAAGGACTTGGCACCTGGGAGGACAGGCCTGGCTAATATCTGATAAAAGAGTTCAAGCGAGAAGCGTCACCCGTGGTAGAGTTTCGCTTCAAATGACAAAAAGTGCAATTCAGCAGGAAGATAGGAAATTCTACAATCGCAAGAGTAGAGTTTAATTTAAAAAAAATAGAGCCTCAAGGAGAAAACATACCTGTAGATTTAACCTCATCCTTCTCAGGAATTAATAGTTCAAGCAGACAAAACTGAGTAACAATATGGAAGGTTTCAACAGCACAGTTAACGAGTTTCCATACATGCAATGTTGCCTACAATAATGAAAGAATGCACATTCTTCCAAACACACAGGAATCTTCTCAAAAATTGATTATCGTTGAGGCCAGAAGGGTAATCTCAACTGAAACAGAGGAATGCTGACACAGAAACCACATCCTGGGGCCAACATGCAAGTAAGAATAAAAACAAAACCAAAAGAATTCCATATGTTGGCAAGTCTTTCAAACTTCTAAATAACTCATGGGTCAAAGGAGAAGCATAAATGTTGTGTCAAAAATCGTGAAATGCTAGCAGTACTTACAGGGAAAATTGTCACCTTTAATGCTTCCATTTAAAAGGAAAAGGGTCAAGGCAAGGCACGAAGCATCCAACATAAGAAATAACAAACAAACATGGGCGCCTGGGTGGCTCAGTGGGTTAAAGCCTCTGTTTTCGGCTCAGGTCATGATCTCGGGGTCCTGGGATCAAGGCCAGCATCGGGCTCCCTGCTCAGCGGGGAGCCTGTTTCCCTCTCTCTCTGCCTGCTTCTCTGCCTCCTTGTGATCTCTCTCCCTCTGTGAAATAAATAAAATAAAATAAAAAAATAAAAATCAAAGGTCACTTAAAAAAAAAAAGAAATAACAAACAAAAAACAGCCAACAAATAAATCTCAAAGGAAGTAGAATAAAGGAAGGTAATTGTAGAGATAAAAGGCACCACTAATGAATTAGAAGACAAACAGAAAAGAAAGAATTAAAGTCGGGAGTCGGTTCTTTGAAAGAGGTGAATTAAACAGACACACCTCTGAAAATGTTAATCGAGGACAGAGAGCAAAGACAAGGAAGGGATAGTAGTAGGGAAGAACTTGACCTGAGGCGCCTTTAGGATTTAACAAGTAAAAATATACTATGTCCAGTTGGAAGCCCATTAATTTGAAAATTTAGATGCAACCGAGTTATTTTTTTCTTTTTAAGTCTTTTTTTTTTCTTAAAGGTTTTATTTATTTATTCATGAGAGACACAGAGAGAGAGAGGCAGAGGGAGAGGCAGACTCCCTGCTGAGCAGGGAGCCCGATGTGGGACTGATCCCAGGACCCCGGGATCATGACCTGAGCTGAAGGCAGATGCTTAACCGACTGAGCCACCCAGGTGCCCCTCTTTTTAAGTTTTTATTTAAATTCCAGTTAGCTAACATATAGTGTGATATTAGTTTCGGGTGTACAATAGATAGAGTGGTTCAACACTCTCCTACACCTGGTGCTCATCACAAGTGCCCTCCTCGATCCCCGTCACCTATTTAACCCATTCCCCCACCCACCACCCCTGTGGTAACCCTCTTAACACTGTCGGTGGGAATGCAAGCTGGTGCAGCCGCTCTGGAAAACAGTATGGAGGTTCCTCAAAAAGTTGAAAAATATTGCTACCCTACGACCCAGCAATCGCACTACTGGGTATTTATCCAAAGGATGCAAACAGTGATTCAAAGGGGCACGTGCACCCCCATGTTTATAGCAGCAATGTCCACAATAGCCAAACTACGGAGAGTCCAGATGTCCATCCACAAATGAACGGATAAAGAAGATGTGGGGTATATATATACAATGGGAAATTTCCTCAGCCATCAAAAAAAAAAAAAAAAAAAAGGAATCTTGCCACTTGCAACAATGCAGATGGAACTAGAGGGTATTATGCTAAGTGAAATAAGTTAGAAAAAGACAAATATCATATGATTTCACTCATATGTGGAATTTGAAAAACAAAACAAATGGGCATAGGGGAAGGGGAGGAAAAATAAAATAAGACAAAAACAGAGGGGGAGGGGCAAATCATAAGAGACTCCTAACTCTAGGAAACAAACTGAGTGTTGCTGGAGGGGAGGTGGGGAAGGAATGGGGTAACTGGGGGATGGGCATTAAGGAGGCACTTGATGGAATGAGCACTGGTTGTTATGTGCAACTGAAAAATCACTAAATTCTATCTCTAAAACTAACGATACACTATATGTTAGTTAAATTGAATTTAAATAAAATTTTTTAGAAGATGGACTATGCACAGCAGGAACTGAATAAACTGTAGCTTCCCACAATAGCATGGATCATCTTAAAAATACAATGGCAAGTGCTTGTAAAAAGCAAATTTACAGAGGACTCAATTCCATGTGATTGCATTTCTATAATTAAAAAAAAATAAGACTAAACAATATATGGCACATACATGCATTGGTGGTTAAACTAAAAAGAATAGCAAGTTAATGTTTAAAACAAAAAGGATATTGACTACCTCAGGGAGGTGGGAAGAATAATTGTAATTGGAGATCAAAATATCTAGAGTAATGATAAATTCTATTTCTCAACCCAAGTAGTTAGCACACAGAAATTCTAGTTAGTCCTTAAACCATAGAATTTGTTCTCTCTACTTCTTTTTGTGTGACATAGTTCACACTGCAAATTTAAAGAAAGAAGTCCAACTATGTTAGAATCACAAATTTAAATGGATTCAATCCTCCAGTAAGACAGAGGTTGTCATATGGATTTTTTTTTAAAGATTTTATTTACTTATTTGACACAGAGAGAGAGAGAGAGAGAGAGAGAGAGAGAGAGACATTCCAAGTAGGCAGAGAGACAGGCAGAGAGAGAGGAGGAAGCAGGCTCCCTGCTGACCAGAGAGCCCGATGCGGGGCTTGATCCCAGGACCCTGGGATCATAACCTGAGCTGAAGGCAGAGGCTTTAACCCACTGAGCCACCCAGGTGCCCCCATATTGGATTTAAAAAAAAAAATCCAGGTTATGTGCTATTTATAAGATCTATTTATAAAATAGAGACAGGAAACATGGAGAATAAGGCGATGTGTAGAGGTCCCAGAGAAATACTAGACACTGTTGAACCCCCGTTCTCTGTCACTCTTGATTCTTAGCTACTTCATTTCTTTCGTTTAATTTGCAGAAGCCTGGAAATATTGTCTTGCTTTATGGATCAGGAAGCTAAGCTCAGAGGGGTTAAAGAAGTTATGCATGGTTACCAAACTACAGTGATACCAAACAAAGGTGGTATTCGAATGCAATTCTCTTCCCACAGGACTATGTCACCCCTCCTAAGACACAGGCTGGCCCATCACAGCTTTGCTAGCAGAGCGGGTCGTAATAGAGGGGACTACTTGGAACAGGGTTTTGTTTTTTTGTTTTTATGTTTGTTTGTTTGTTTGTTTTTGGGGGTTTTTTTGGAGATGCCGGGCTGCATGCTTGCTATGGTGGCACAGGGAGATTTTTAGACCAACTGCTGTCAGAATCTCTGGGTGTGACAGAAGGAGTGAGGGATGGACATAAAAATGAAAAATATTGAAAGGGAGAGAATGGGTCCTACAGCCAAGGGGGAGTCCTGGACCAAGAGGAAAGGGGAACAGGGGATGAGAGTGAGGGCAGTGCTCCCCATGGAAATGTCCCCAGGTGGTTTTTCCTAACGGAGAGGATCTCAGGAATCTTTTCTTAAAATTACTGAGACCCTAAAAAGCTTGTGTGTAAGTGTGTGTATGCCTGTGTAATCACACTATATTAGAAATTAAAGCTGAGAAATCTTTTAAACACAAGAATACACAAGTACACATTTCCTTTACCTTCTACTGAGAGTGTAGTACTGCATTTTTGGAGAAAGTTTGATAAGAGTTGCAAACCCATTAAAATACTTACCTTTTGACCCATGGATTCATCCAGGGATTCAGCATAAGAGGCAAGGAAACAATCTATCACTGTGTGTGTGTGTGTGTGTGTGTGTGTGTGTGTGAAACATATTTGTGATGCTCTAAGAAAACCACAAATACGACAACAGGAAGGGACAGAGAGATTTAATATCTAATATCTGGCAATATAAAGTGAAATGTTTATGTCTGATTCTGGATTCCACCACTTACAGAAATTGTCAAGCCTCTATAACACTAATAGCATCATCTATAAAATGGGAATAGTTAGAACACCCACTTCACAGGGGTGTGGTGAATATAAAATGAGATTACCCATTTCAAGTACTTAGTTCATGTCATATAGTAAATGCTCCATAAATGTTAAGTATTTTCCCTATTACTGTCCGTGAAATTAGAATCAAATATAATTGTATATTGATATAGAATTGAACTTATTTGCATCAAAATATACTCATAGTATAAGTGAAAGTTTAACAAGACAACAGACACAGCCCAGTTTTACCTTTGTAAAGAACAAAATTTTCAAAGAAATTCTGTGAATATATACACAAGTTATTAACATGGATTAGTTCAAGTTATTTGTGTATTTTTTTTTCTTCTGTGCATCTGTGTCTTCTAATTTTTCAACGGTTATGACCAACGTGATAAAATGTTTTCCTTAGAACTGTACAGTGTCCTGGTCGCCACCAGAGGGCGCTGGCGCTTGTGAGTTTCTTCTGGAGCTAACGTGGCCGCTGGAACCCACGTGGGCTGAAGAAGGCAAGAGCCTCAACCCTAGAAGACAATGAATTAGTAGTTTCCTTCCAAAACAGATACTTGCATGTTAGGAGTTACTGATACCAGGATCCCATCCCAGACTTTTTTAAATCAGACTCTCTGGGGGGTGAGTCCAGACATCAGCTCTTAAAAAAAAAAAAAAATTCCCAGGTGATTCTAATGTTCAGCCAGGGTGGCAAATCCCTGATGCATGAGGAAACTGAAGGCAACCTGATCCCAGGTGTCATGCAGGACTGGGAGGAGATAACTTGTAGCTCTCGTTCCCCCCTGCCACACTGGGCCGCCATCGGCCCCCTCCAGTACATCAGTGGCCCTCCTTCCCTCCTCTCCGGGCCCTGCACAGCCTGCTCTGGGAAACACACAGGCTGAGGGCTTTCCTCCAGCAGCCTTGGGACACAGGCAGGGGTGGAGCTGAGGGGGTTGATGTCCCCCTCCCCTACTCCCACCAGACCCCAGTCAGTCCTGATCCCTTCAGATGCTCCCCACAATGAGTTCCTCCCAACACAAAGGCTTCCTTCTTCCTTACCTGTCCCAAGCCCTGGAAGATGCTGTGTTCAAGGCGGAGAACCTTACCTACAGATTCCTTGGCAGGACCCTGTCAACCAGCCCTGCTTCTGTGTGGCAGAGAACAGTGTGCCTGGAGGTTGAGGAGGGGCGGAGAGGGAACCCTGCAATTTCTCGTGCTGCACAGTGTAGTACAAGCTGGCTGGCTCAGAGAACTTGGCTGCTGCTCCGGAAGCAGGGAGGGGGGAGAAGGAAGATTGAGAACAGAGGGGAGCTTCTTCAGCTCCGTGGGCTGTCATCCAAAGTCCAGCACACGGGTCTTTGATTCACAATCAATGTCCTACCACATTCCAGCCAGTCCGTGGGATTGGCTCAAGTTTCCTGGTTACCTGGCTGTGAGTGACGGCAGAGGATAATCCCCCTAAGGAAAGCCAGCCCCTCATTCTCCCACTGCTTGTGAGTAGAACCACAGTCTCTTCTGGGGTTTTCCAGAGGACCGTGTGTGGAAGGCAGGAAGCATGCAACTGCGTCATGGTTTAACTGGGATTCTCATTTCTGCATTGTTTGTTTACCTATCCTCTTCTCTTCCCCTCAACATACTTCACTTGCTCCTGACTCCCACTGAAGAGTAAGAAGGGAAAGCAGGGCCCAGTGGTAGTCAGAATGCTTTCACCAGTAAAAGACAATTTCCCCAGAAATCCCCACAGACTTTCATCTGTCTGGTGGTTTGGGTGGAAGCAAAGGCTAGTCACAGAGGGCACTGTCTGCGAGCACTCCCCACAGGCCTGCTGGAAGATCTGATGGACCATGGCTTTGGGGATCGCTGGGGAAAGTCAGCTCTTTCCCACCAGAAGTCTCTCTCCTTCCGGTCATTTCAGGGGCCTGTTGCTGCCTAACATAACAGCACAAACCTTAGTGACTTAAACACTTTATGGTTTCTCGCTGCACTGTGGAGTAGCTAGGGGGGTTATAGGTTGACCTTGTGGGTGTAGCTAACAGCCAGGTCTTTCTGTCAACTTGATCTTCATCTTAGGCTTCTTTCAGGTGTGATGGGCTCAGGGAACACAAGCTAAAAGGCTTCTTGACCCTTCGGCTCTGGAGTTGGAATGTCGTTTCCCCTGCATTCAATTAGTGCCAACAAGTCACAGATGGGGAAATGGACTCTGCCTCCTGATGGAAGAAGTGGCAAAACATCTATAGCGTATTTAACATATCACAGCATTTCTTATCATGGGAATTAGTTGACACTTTGAGCCAATTAACTGTTTGTTGAGTAGAGTGGAGTTGTGGAGGGATGGCCCGTGATTAGAGGATGTTTGGCAATCTCCCCGTCCTCTACCCACCAGAGGCCAGGAGCTCACACACACCGCAGTTGTCACAACCACAAATATCCCCAGAATGGCCAGATGTCCCCCCTGGGGGGCCAAATCACCCCTAACAGAGAACAACTGATCTACTGCAAGTGTCGATTAAAAAAAAAAAGGCGTCTCCAGTTCTTGGTATCAGCACCTACAATTTCAGAACAATGCTGACTCACAGCCACTTTTCTTTTTCGTGTTTCCTACAGTTCCATTCCCTCACCTGTGTCTGGTTTTATGGAACCCAGACGTGCTGAGCGTGGCCGCTTCAGAAGAGAAGGGAAGAGAGGTCCGGCATATGGACGGCAATGGGAGAGGCATGTTACACTTGGTTGGGATCTGAGTTACTTTGATTTTGTTCTCAGATAAACATCTATCACCTGGGACGTTCCTGAATTGCCCAGCTTGGAATCCTACTTGTGGAGAAGCATTCCTTATGGCTGCCCTTTATTATTTCAACAGTCATTTCTCCCCAAACCATTTTTTTAAAGATTTGGTTATTTATTAGAGAGAGAGAGAGAAAGAGCACACGTGGGAGGAGGGGCAGAGGGAGAGGAGGAGAGAAAGAAAGAGAATCTCAAGCCGACTCCCCACTGAGCCCAGAGTCCCACGCAGGGCTCAGTCCCACAATCCCGAGACCATGACCTGAGCCAGAATCAGGAGTCGGACAATTAGCTGGTAGAGCTGCTCAGGTGCCCCCCAAACGACGTTTAATTTCCAGGTTTTTCTTATACTTCATTGTTCCCTTCCCCCAAATACCTGAGGTACTGTAACCCTTTTAAAATCACAGGAAATCGTAATATCCCCAAAGGCTAGATGCATTTCTGGCTTGAAAATGGCATGTATGCCCATGTTCTAACAACCCAGTGTTTTTCCTGCTGCTCAGGGCTGTTTGCGATGACGATCATCTTGGCTAAGAGGTGTTGCTGACACCATTATTTCGTGAGAGAGACTGAAGGACCCAGCATCTTTATGTCCAGAAAGCATCCTATTTTGTTGTCTCCGTTCTTTGATGTTGCCAGGAATCACTGAACTGTGAGAGACTGAGAGGAAATTCATATTCCACAGGGAAAATATGTTTGTTCCATCAAGGAGAAACAAACAAAAAAATTGAGGTAGAACTTTCTGCTTATGGGATTGAACACATGAAAAGGCCAGGAGTGAAAACCATGACCAAGACTCTACTTTGTCCCATAGCCAGGCCGGTCCCCTGCTTCTGTTTTCAATAAAGGGCTCCCACATGGATTTTTCAATGAAGGAGAAACTGATCCGGGGGAGCAGGAGCCAGGCTGCCTGAGTTCTGTATGACACGAGAGCAGACACGGCGCTACCTTCCCAGGTCTGATGAGCTTCTGGCAGCTTTTAATTGGAAGCTACACATGAAAAAGAGAGACTCTTTTGATGGTCTATAAATAATCACAACACAGCAGAAATATAACAGCTATAGAAATAGTTACAGCAAATAAGAGCTTCCTTTTGAAAGCTGCAAAGTCTTTTTTCTTTTCTCTCTTATCTTCACCCCTCCTCAGCTCCTTCCGTGGGTTCACGACCCTGCTTCCTTAGACCTAGGATGACCTCCTAATCTAGGTTGGCAACTCTGGCCATGCAATATTTGATCGCTTCTGTTGTTTGTCTGGATGTGGCTTTCAAAGGTTCCAGTGTGTATGATTTAAAACTTCGTTTTCAATCAAGTATTGCTTTAGGTTCTTAAACTCTATGGGGCAGGAGCATCCTCAAGTACTGAAATCCCCAAACAGGTGTTCTTTACCTTCTCATGGGGGGAATACTGTCCCTACACGTCATTCACCCCAGCGATAAGCTCTGGAAATCAGGGTCAAGCTCGCTCTTTGATATGTATGTGTGACGGGAAAGCCTGGCTCTTCAGAAGTCACATAGCTCTTATAATCCTTGGAGAATCTGAAGATCTAGTGCCAAGGAGGATATGTTGGTTGAAAATAATTTAACATTTGAAGATGTCCCAGGAGACCCGGAGCCCTCCTCTTTAAGCAAGACTTGGGCTTCAGTGTTGAATTCCTTGCTTGTCGAATGGGGAAGGAGTCTAACCTTTGGCCACTTGAGGCCATTCCTTTAGAAGACAGTGGTCTCCAAAGGCCATGAAGAATCTGTATGCAAATCCCTGTCTCCAGCTCAAGGGGTTCCTAAGGCCAGGAACAGAAAGCCTGCCTACAGCATAAGATAGAGAAGGCATTTAGACCAACACCTAGACAGCTTCCTGGGTAATGAATGACTTCTGTCCCCTCGAAGAAGCAGTTCCCTGGTGAAACAAATAAAACTTCCTTGCAGTAAGCAAGTACAGGGATTTACATTCTGTTCTAGGAGCAGGGAGAGGCTTAGGGCAAGGTGCTTTTGCATTGTGTAGTAGAGGCTCAAATGAAGGGCCCAGAAAACAGACAAGAGCTTGATGTCCAGAGAGAGGGGCGCCTGGGTGACTCAGTCATTAAGCTTCTGCCTTTAGCTCAGGTCATGATCTCAGGGTCCTGGGATCAAGCTCTGCATTGGGCTCCCTGCTCAGCGGGGAGCCTGCTTCTCCCTCTCCCACTCCCCCTGCTTGTGTTCCCTCTCTCTATGTGTCTCCCTCTGTCAAAACCTTAAAAAAAAAAAAAAGTCCAGAGAGTAAAAATGTACTTAGTCCAAGAATGTAAAGATTCAGCTGTTTCTATTCAGCTGTGTTTGTACTAGAACTTTACTGCAGCAGCACTTTCCAGTCTATGTATGTAAGTATACCTAGACTTATGTGAACAGGAGAGTCTGTTTGTCCCTGAGTTACATGAGATCAGTCATTTGCAGTCTTTTAGTTGTCTTTTCGAAAGCCCTGAGTGGTAGAGCTTCTTCAGGTATTGGTACGAACGCGTGGCAGGACAGGGAAGATTGTAGGGTCTGGAGTGACAGTTACGAGCAGGCGTCACAGCAGGCACTTATTCCCGGGTGTTCTGGGCTGAATGGTATTCTCCCGAATACCATTCATAATTGAAGTCCTAACCCCCTGTGCCTCACAATGTGACCGTATTTGGAGATTGGGCTTCTAAAGAGGTGGTTAAATCCAGACCAGGAGGGTGAGCCCTAATGCAGTCTGACACATGTCCTTAGAAGAAGAGGAGATGTGGACACAGACACAGACAGAAGACCATGTAGACACTCAGGGAGAATGTGGCATCTAAAGACAGAGAGGCCTTAGGAGAAACCAAGACTGTGGACACCTTAACTTTGGGCTTCCAGCCTCCAGAACTGGCGAAGAGCAAGTTTCTGGTGTTGAAGTCGTCTAGTTTTGTGATGGCAGTGTTTTGGTGTTTTGTGTTTGTTTTTGGCGTTGTGGTGTTTTGTGATGGCAGCGCTAGCAAACGCATAGACTGGAAATGGTCTCCTTTATATTTTCATACTCGGAATCATGGAAGCAAATCACCACAGGAGCTGTGATAAGGCTGTGGTTCCTAACCTTGAAGCAAGAAGGCAGGCATGAACTGCATGATCCTGAAATCATTTCAGCATCCTAGCCATTCTGGTAAGTCTGGGTTTCCCCTGAATCGTTGTGATGGGAATAACAAGGAACCTTGGAATTCTGGTGATTCTGAGAACAGTCTCCCACCACCACAAACTTTCCCCTCCCCTGTCCTTCATAACCGCCCTCCTACCCCCTGGGAAGGTAAACACGTTCAGTTTTGTCTTTCATCTTGTGGCCTCTTCCGTGGACTGTTTTCCTATCCGCACACATTCTCTTGTCTGAGCCTCCTTAGAACCAAAGGGTAATGTCTTTGAAAGGGGCTTGAGCAGTCCTGATGGTAGAGTCGGGGGCAGTGGTTCCCAACCTTGAGCATCCTGAATCCGCTGGGGGGCTTGGTAAACTTGTTAACACACAGATTGCTGGGTCAGCCTCCTGAGTTTCTGTTGAGTCCCTTGTTCTAAGGCGGGGCCTGAGAATTTGCATCTCTAGCAAATTCCCAAGTGATGCTGCCACACTGGGGCCCCTGTCTGGGGGACTGGAACAGATGGAAATAGATCATTAGTCCTTACTTCTCTGGTTCCAGCCCTAGACACCCTTGCTCAACATGGCAGAGAGGATAGACTTTTTTTTCAATGTTGTGTCTGTATTTTAAATCAGGCCTCTGTTGAGGTTGATGTTGTCATAGAGAGTATAGGAAAGGGTATGTGCTGTAATTACACTTTCCTAAAATGAAGTTGCTGAGAAGGCCAGCCATAACCAAGATGAAAATCTTCTAAAGTTCCATTTAGCATGAGATTTTCTTTGAGGTCAGTGAGCAACAAATGTGCAACTTAAGTCTTCTTTATTTATTTCTGTTTCTGTATCGGCGAGTGTAAGGGAGTAAGCATTAAGGGAAGGAAAGTGTGTACCTACTACAGTGATTGATAAGCTAATGATGATAATTAAATTTATGTTGGGTATCTGTTCTTCAGATTGGAAGCATTTAACCTACATGGAGCCACTGAGACTAAGAAAATGCTTGTGTAGTTATGAGAGGAAAATTGAAGGGACTGTTCCAACTATTCTGTTCCGTAAGTTATTCTATCAGTTGCTAACCGAGTGCCCATTGATTGTGATTTGGAAGTTTTGTGGGGGTGAGTGTGAAAATGCTTAATATATTAGTAAAAACCTATGTTATAAGAATCAGCAGTATCGATTTGTCAAAAATCCTTATTTTTGGGAGTTGAGTCTACTCACTGACTGCCGGACTTACTTGCCCTCCTTGATATTGAAACGTGAGGGCAGCATAGGGCAGAGAGGAGGCCCACTGACCTCTGTGATCAGAAACTCTGTGCCTTCCTGTGTTTGTTTAAGGTTTTCTGGTTGTGAGCACAGTAGCCGACTCTAGCTAACAAGCAAAAACTGAACAAAACAAAAATGGGAGATGGAGGAAAGGGGAACTAGAACAACCCTGTTATGTTAGCCCAAACCCAAACCAAGCAGGCTTACCACCACCGGAGCTGGGGCAGCACCATGAACTTCAGTGACTGGACCATCTTGGGGACCCTCTGTTTGTTGCTTGATCACATAATGGGACCCAACCTCAAGAGCTTCTAGGCTCTTTTTCTTTTTCCGCATCTTAAATTCATGGCAGAGAAAATCTGACTGGCAAGCTCAGGGCTGGTGACTAGCCCTGGATCAATTAGCTATAGCCAGGAGGTTAAAGTCATGTCACATAGGGGTGGACACTGGGGACTCCTGTTATTAGTGGTGTCCCTTTGGAGAAAGGAATCATTGTAAGTCAGGCAAATATCCCCTGTTGTACTTACTACACACCATTTTCTTGTTTTATCTCAAGACTTTGAAGGTAATCTCTGATGAACTACACATCCTTTCTACTTTATCACCTTTTTTAAGGTGCTGTCCTAGAGTCAATGTCCAGAGCCAATGTCCTGGAGCCAAGGTCTTAGAGCCAATGTCCAGAGTCAATGTCCAGAGTCAATGTCCTAGAGCCAATGTCCTAGAGCCAGTGTCCTAGAGTCAATATCCTATGCTTCAGGTTTACAACCTTTTTCTGCTACTCACTCATAACCACCATTCCTAATTCTCACTACTTACATGAATGTATCTGGATTAATTTATACTGAGGAGTGAGTAATATTGCCTCATATTTTTTTATTATTTTTTAGAATTGTGATAAAACATATGTAACATAAAATTTACCATATTAGTCACTTTAATTCTGTACAATTCTGTGACAGTAAATACATTCACATCGTTGTGTACATGTCACCACCATCTAACTTCAGAGTTTTTCATTTTCCTCAATTAAAACTCTGTTACCTATTGAGCAGTAACTTCCCATTGCCTCCTCTCTCCAGCCCCTGGTGACATCTAATCAGCTTTCTGCATCTATAAGTTTTACTACTCTAGATACTTCGTATAAGTGGAATCATACATTATTTGTCTTTTTGTGACTGGCTTATTTACTTAACACAGTGTCCTCGAGTTTCATCCATGTTTAGCAAGGGTCAGAATTTCCTTCCTTTTTTAGGGCTGAGTCATATTCTGTTATATGTAATGACCACATCTTGTTTATCTGTTTATCTGATGATGGACACTTGGGTTACTCCTACATTTTGGGTATTGTGGATAGTGCTGCTAAGAACATGGATAGAAGTTTAATATATTTCTTAAGTGTGTCATGTTAATAAGTCAAAGAAAATCTCTATTTATGAAATTTCAGGACAAATGGAGGGTTGGAAATGAACTAATTAAACATTCCCTTGCTGTCAAATAATACCACTAGTATCTACTCCATCTCTTAGATGGGGGATTCCACATATCCTTGTTTTTATACTTTTCACTTGACAAAATACAAGGTAACACAGCTTTTAATGTAGTTGACTTTGTTTTGTCTCACTACGGTTATGACACGAGGGAGAAAGACATTTAAATTGATCAAGATACCTAGTAATAATTTCATCTAATATTTGTAATTGCCCTCTGAAATTACATCACACTTTCCTTACTACATTAATCTTATTCATCCAACTCCTCCGTTTTTGCATGTTAACCAAATGCTTTGGGAATTAAAAAAATATTGCTAGGGATTTTCTTTTAAAGAAATATTTTCAAACCGTTCACTGACTCATTTTACGTGTTGTGTTTGATAACAACAACAACAAAAAGAAATAGTTCTTGCCAGTGCCTTCAAAATTGCTCTTGAAAACGTCAACTATTTCTTCAACTGGAAAAGGTCACAAAACTACATGTGACCTAAGACAAAAAGAGGTAAATACCAACTTGGTACAAATTCTAAAATTCCGTTTTTAGTGGTTCGAAATAAGGAGAATCTTTACGGTCACAAATTAATACTATGTCAATTCTGTAAAACTGGAATCATATTTTAGAATCCTTTCCCATGTTTGGGTCCACGTTACAGTAGTCTAAAGACAAGTCTGCAGAAGGTAGAAGGAAAGTATCCATCATTACTCTTGGAAGGTCACTGAAGATATGGTAACAGACAGACAGGTGCCATCAGGTTCTGGGCTTTTTCCTTCATTTCCTCCACTCCACGCTCAGCTCTTCTTCCCAGCTGCGGACCCTGTTTTCCAACAGCGGCCCCTGGTGGTTGGTGGTAGAACTACACAAGCAGTAACTATAAAGAGGTCACGGCTTTCCACAGACTGTCCGAAGAGCCATCCCTTCTCAGTATCATTTTGACAGCTGAACGTATTTGGCTTCTCGGATTGGTGGGGGCTTGCAACAGCCCAAGGAGGTGTAACATGACTGCCTGCCTCTTTGTCAGCACCTCTATGTTCAGAAGCAACAATCAGTGATCAGAACATAGATCTCTGATAACCTGAGGAGGTCACCATGGCTCCTGCAAGCCCTGTGCAAACTGCTCCAGGAATATGCACACTGATGCATAGCGGTGGGAAATGGGTAGAGGCAGTTGATCACAGGTGATCACAAGTAATTATTTAAGTAACTTTTTTGACTTTGAATGCTGTGGACTACCAATGCCCCTACTTCTGGAAAAATGTCATGTATGCCTTTAAATCTAGTTGAGCCTGAGAACTTATTCCAGATTCTCATATTTTAGATTCTGGTCCCCCAAAACAACTTCCAGTGCCAATAATCTTCGATCAGAGTTCAATGAGAGAAGCAGAACTTCTACGAGTTATAGAAAATACATTTATGTAGAAAGTAGATTACACACAATTGTGGGAATGAAGTCTTGTGAGGTAACTTAGCAGAGCAGAGGAGTCACCAACCAGTAAACCTGAGAAGTCAAGTATGAATTTGCCCCACTTACAATATTGTATAGAACAACCAGACAGAAGATAAGCAAGGAAATTGAGGATTTGAATAGCATAATAGACCAACTAGATCTGATAGACACTTACAGAACACTCCATCCAATAGAAACAGAATCTGTTTTCTTCTTCAGGTGGTATGGAACGTTTTCAAGTATATACCATATATCAAGCCACAAATTAAACTTGTACAATTAAAATCACAAATGTTATTAAAATAAATTAAAGATATAAATAAATGGAAACACCTCCCATGTTCATGTATTGGAAAATTTAATATTGTTAAACTGTTGATACTACCCGAAGTGATCTACAGATTCAATACAATTCCTATCAAAATCCCAAATTTTTTTACAGAAATAGAAAAAAATTATCCTTAAATTAATATGGAATCTTACGGGAACCTACATAAACCAAAACAATCTTGAAAAAGAAAAGTAAACTGGAAGACTCATGCTCCTGACTTTAAAACTTACTACAAAACTATAATAATCAAAACAGTATGAAATTGGCATATACAGACCAATGAAATAGAGTAGAAAGTTCAGAAATAAACTCCAACATATACAGTCAAATGATATCTGACAAGGTGCCAAGGCCGTTCAGTGGAGAAAGGGCAATCTTTTTAACAAATGGTAGTGGAAAAACTGGATATCCAAATGCAAAAGAATTAAGTTGGACCCTTACCTAATACCATGTACAAAAATTCATTCAAAATGGATCAAGGACTTAAAACCAAGACCTAAAACAATAAGATTCTTAGAAGAAAACATAAGGAAAAAAATCCTCATAACAGTGGATTTAGCAGTGATTTTTTTTTTTTGGATGTGACACCAAAGACACCAGTAACAAAAAAAAAATAGATGTATTGAACTTTATAAAAATTTTGAAATTTTGTGCATCAAAAGACACTATCAACAGAGTAAAAAGGGAAACTTACAGAATAGGAGAAAATATTTGCAATGCATACATCTGATGAGGGATTAATAGCTAGAATACATAGAGAACTCCTAAAACTCAACAACAAAAGACAATCTGCTTCAAAAATAGGCAAAGAACTTAAATAGAATTTCTCAAAGGAAGTTATAGGAATGGCCAATAAGCACATAAAAGATACTCAATATCACTAATAACTAGGGAAACGCAAATCAAAACTATAGTGAGGTCCTACCTTACACCCATTGGGATGGCTACTATATTTTATTTTGTTTGTTTTTAATTTGGGGAGATAGCTACTAAAAATAACAGAAAACTACAAGCGTTGGTGAGCACATGAAGAAAGTAGAACCCTTGTGATCTATTGGTGGGATTGTAAAATGGTACAGTTGCTATGGAAACAGTATGGTGGTTCCTCAAAAACAATTAAAAATAGAATTAACATATGACCCAACAATTCCACTTCTGGCTACATAGCCAAAATAATTGAAATCAGGGTCTCAAAGAGATATTTGTACATCCATAGTCATAACAGTATTATTCACAATAGCTAAAACATGGAAACAAATCACATGTCCATTGATAGATGAATGGATAAGCAAAGTACAGAATATGTTAGCAAAGGAATATTATTCAACCTTTAAAAGTAAGGAAAAGAGAGGAGAATGGGAAGTTCTTTAATGGGTATAGAGTTTCAGTTGTATGAAATGAAAAGTTCTGGAGATGGTTGGTGGTGATGGTTGTACAACATTGTGAATGTATTTAATACCACTGAACTGCATGCATACTTACAAATGGTTAAGATGGTAAATTTTGTTATGTGTATTTTACCACACACACACATACACAAGTTGAACAAGAGCAGCAATACAGCCCTACTCCCGGGTGGCCTGGAAGAATACTGCTGAAGGGAAGTCCTCTCATGGACAAATTTTCAAGCAATATGTCTGGGTATTCATTTTGCCTGGGAGGAGGAATGCCCAGAAGTATGGCATTTATTCAGAATATAAGCTTAAGGCACTTAGAAGGACCACAATTGGAAAATTAGTGACAAGAAGGTCTCAGTAAAGAGGTATATGAATAGCCCAATTTGAATGAACACAGAGTATGAAGATACTTGTGTCCCATATTAATGCTCACCAAAAACCAGTCTCAGGAAAGGATTTTAATAATCAGGTAGACAAGATGACCCATTTTTTAAATGTCAGTTATCTTCTTTCTTTCTATTGTTGCTTGATGGGTTCATAGAAGATCGTGACAGCAGAGACAATAGTGAATCCCCCCAATAGAGGCAGGTTGATTTTATTGGGTTATTTCCTCATGGAAGGGACCATGTTTTACTCTCCCTAGAACAGAATGCATATCTAGCTATGGATTTGTCTTTCCTGCTAGAATGCTCCTGCTAAAACCATGATCTGTGGACTTTCAGAATGCTTTTGCACAGTTGTGGTATTCCATATAGTTTTGATTCTGACAATATCCTACTATAGGCTAATGCTTACAAGATTCACCAGTGTCAGTCATCTAAATAGCTGGCCTGACAGAACAGGAGAACAGCCTTTTGCAGACTAAGTCACAGCGCTAGCTGTGTGGCAAAACTTTGCAGGGCTGGAGAATATTCTCTAGAATGTGTTGTATTCTCTGAGTCAGCAGCGAGTATGTGTTGGTGTTTCTCCCATAGCCATGATTTATGTGCCCAATAATCAAGGGATGGAAATGGGTGGGAGTGATTCCTCTCACTATTACCCCTAATGACTTACTAGTGAAATTTTTGCTTCTGAAAGGCTGCAAGTTTGGGTTCTGCTGAATCTAGAGATTTTAGTTCCCAAGGAAGGAATGCTTTCAACAAAAAACAGTTTTGGTTGCAGTAAACTGTAATTTAATGTTGCCATGTGGCCTTTTGGGCGCTTTGTGCCAGTGAACCTACAGGCAAAGGAGAGAGTTACTGTATTAGGTGATGCTGTTAATCCTGTCAAGGAGAAATTTGCTATTCCACAATGCTAGCAATGAGGTTATCTGGATTGAGGGAGGTCCTAATGGTGCCTGTTTGAATTCTCATATCTTATCATGAAAACTTACAACAACCTGACATGGGCAGGAATGCTCCTGGCACAGAACTTTCAGGAATGAAGGTTTGGGTCACCCACCAAGAAGGGAATCAGAGCCAACCAATGTGCTTGCTGTGAAGGGGAAGGGAATATGAAATATAAACGCTTTTTTTTTCTTTTTTTCCTCACTCCAGCTCTTCATTGTCTAACTTAAGATAGGTTAACAGTGGTTAACTTTGGCATATCTCGATATTTAAGCTACAGGATAGCAGAGGGTCGGGTGTGACTTAGCTATAAGAAAAATGAACATCACTCAAAGAACACACTAAATTTATGTTCTTTTTTTTTTTAGAGAGAGAGAATTAGTGTGTTTTCAGTTGTGTGAGAGATCGTTGTAACATGTTGGATAGAAACATGATTTTCTTATGTCTTTATTTGGAAGTTAAATATGGCTAAAGGGGTGTATATGGATGCCAGTTGAAGACAGATGGACTCTGATTTTTTTTTTAAACTGTGTCAACTTAGTTAAGCTGGATCTACTTTTCTCAGCATATATTAGCCTGTTAGTTCTGAGCTAGAGTTGGCCAAAACACCAATATGCTGAAGGAAGAAGCAAAGCCGCAGTAATTACTCTTGGAAGATTTGATGGGGTTACAGCAGACATAGAGGGCCAGTGAGATCCAGCTTGCCTTTTCTCTCCTCTGCTCCATGTCCAGTTCATCCTCTGAACTAATGACTACTTGAAACAAGAGCAGCCCTAGGGCCACCACCAGATGCTTGGTGGTGGGCCCACGGAGGTGGGACTACACAGGAGCACAGCTTCTCAAAGCAATCCCAGGAGACTTCCATCTGGAGTCCCATTTTGGTGGTTGGACATGCTTGGTTTCCCAGGCTGGTGGTTCCTTCTCTGATACTCCAGTTTACTTCCTGGAACTTCACTTCCTCCAGCTCCTCCCATGGTAGGTCCTATTCCAGCACTAAATTCCTTGTTCCTTAATTCATAGTGTTCCTCCTTTCTGTTTGAATTCTGACTGATTCAAAATGCTATACCAAATCACATGAAGACAATTCTGAGTAGTGCATGATTGAGAGAAGTGCTCTCTTCAGGAAACCTAACTAATGCTAATGATTATGGTACCATTATTGACCAATAATAATAATAGTGGGCATTTGTTGAACATCTACTATGTGCTAGCTCCAGGGCCTTATATATCTTAGGTTATTTACTCCTCATACAAATCTTCTGAGGTAGGTACAATTATCATCCTATTTTGCAGGTGAAAAAAATGTTTAGGGCTAGCTCAGAGCTGAAAGTGCATGTTCTTAATGACTATGACAAATTCCTCTCCATTTGTCACACATAAAAATTATTCCTTTGCATATCAGTATCCTCCACTAGAGTGTGATATTTCAAGGTCAAGAAGTATATCCTTTTCCCATCTTCATTGTTAAATACAAGGTCTGAAAATTAGAAGGTTTATGATAAACGTTTGCTAAATAAATAGACACATAAAAGGAACAAGGGTGGAAGATGCCAGCATTAGTACTCTGGTCAAGAAAAATTGGCAGGGAGACTTGCAATGGACATTTGTTCAAATTTCTAGGATGCGAGCCCAGCTACATAAAGGAATTCAGAAAGAATAGAGTGAGATTATGCTGTTGATGGGAATAATGGGTAGAAATATCTATTATCTGGATTATCTCACATTTTAACTACGGGGAGAGGGCAACTAGGAAGAGCATTCATTTTATAGAAAAAAAGCATTTATTTTTACTTTAAGGAGTACATACGTCTACTCAACAGTAGGGGGAGCAAGATGCAGGGAAATCTAGTTCTTAGACCATAACCATAAAAAGTGTGAAGATATCTGAGTCATCTAGGGATAAAAGCACGAGAAAGTGATTCTACACAAAACAGTCTGAAAATGGGTTCTTGATATATTTTAAATACTGACTTGTGTTTAAAATGGTTTGAAATTGCTCACCAGAGCTCTGGCATTGCAGCGCACACACAGTTCAAGGAAGATTTGGCCATGATCAATGTAGGTGTTCAAATAAGGATAAAACAGAATAGATTGTTCTTAACCGAAATTAACTGATTCATTCTTTAACAGTGGTAAAATTCCCAACATGTTTTTCTAATTAGGCCCAATCTTGAACTCTTTATTATGTCTAAGGAAAACCAAAATTGGAGTGAAAACTACTATTTAAGTGAGCTTCCCTAGGCATAAGATAGTGTGAGATAAAATTTGCATTGTTATTGCTCTATGTTGCTTGTTTTGTGAACAAGGATTATATTCTGCTTTGAAATTCAAGAAGAAATTCGTAGTCTAGTTCTATGAAGTCTAAACTAGGGAGAATCTAATTCACTTCAAGTGTGTGACATTGTCACAAATGAACGTTTATGGTGTTACCTTTGAGAAGAGTTCTTTGAACACTCTCTACAGCAAATCTTCCCTTACAAATACCCCCCAGCTGGCATTAGAACAAATGTAAACTCCTTCAAAATTATTTTGGGCATATCTGAATTTTCTAATTAGAGTCTTGAAAAAAAAATCCTGTATATTCAAATTGAGCGATGTAGTTCCCCAAAGAATTATTCCTATGTTAAGTATACAAATTTAGTGTGAAATCAATTCCAGTGCCTGTACAATTAACACTTGTTTGGTTCACTACACGTTCAGGATTTTTTCCTAGTCTTATGAAGCCCACTTGGCAAGGCCCGGAGCTCTCAATAATCCGGGTCTCCCTTACGCTCATAATATTGAAGATAGTGGGCATAATGAGAATGTAAACTATTCTGTATGAAAACCAAAATATAATATAAAAACCGGTCGCTGTATTGTTCACTGAGTCTTATGTATCTACTTTGCTAGTATAACTGTGAGCCTGGTCTATAACAGAATTCTGTGACAAAGAAATCAAGTTTGAGTATTTGTTGATTAAGTTTGCAGCCTGTGTCAGTGAACTATGATCTGCTTCCAGCCAGGGTTTTCTTACTGTGCTGTACTTTCTTACTATGTGATTTTTCACAGACCTCAAAGTAAGGCAGTGAATTGCACAGGTGACTTCACTTTATGCTGCCCTGAGTTTGCTGATGGACATGTGCACACATCGAAATCTCTCCTTTGGTCTGTAACTTTTGCAACTCAGAATCCAAGATATACTTGGCACTTGATGGATGTTTCCATCATCAATCCCAGTTTTCATTTCAACAGCCTGCTTCCTAAATCTATAACTCCAGGCCAGGATCTAGAAATCAAGCTCAGACATTCATATCAGTTTTAGGACATTACAGTAAAAATGTTCTAGATTTTAGGAGGTTCTCTGGCTCATCTTCTCAACAATCTCTCCTTCTTGTCTTTAAGATTTTATGGAGTCCTTATGAATCAAAAGATCCAGTGGCTACATTATTCATTCTGACACCCAACTAATACCTTATAATTTCCTTCATGTCCTTCCATGAATGAAATGTGCTAAAATGATTAGCACTGGGATTGCCATTAAAGTTGTTCTTCCGAACATGTGTAATTGCAATCAGAGAAGAATGGCGCAGGCCTGTGACACTTCATTTTCAGTGGCTAGAAAAGGCTCTGTATTCAACCACCAGCTCCAGGGGTTACAAACCACGACAGCCTTTTAGAACTGGAGCTTACAATTTCCTTGCAAATGACTGTGGGAGCATGGCTAAATAATTATACATCTCAACCATTGTGTAAACCAGTTTAATTAACATTTTCCAGGCATGTCACATTTATACAATCACTAAATAATT
Organism: Ailurus styani; assembly: GCA_002007465.1. Classification (NCBI taxonomy): domain Eukaryota; kingdom Metazoa; phylum Chordata; class Mammalia; order Carnivora; family Ailuridae; genus Ailurus; species Ailurus styani. The sequence goes on from LNAC01001695.1 coordinate 79,631, forward strand.
TTCTAAAATTATGTTGCATTAAAAATTGCTACACATCAACTTGGATTATTTTTACTCATGGCTCTAATCATGCCTGAAATATGGTTTTTTTTATTCTTTTCATATCACTTTATTTATTTATTTTACTAGTATTCGATACTTCCATTGGAGATGATTCATACTTACAGGCTAGCCAGATGCGCTGTTCAATTTATTTGTGTTATGTTTAATTGCCATTGACTTCATCAAAGCTGGCATTTTTTTTTAAAGCAGTTATAGCATTATTAAATTTCCTCTTCATTCACTTTGTATTAAAGAAATCCTGGAACACATTCATTCCCATATCCCATCTTAGAATACACCGTAAAAATAAAAGAAAGTTTTTTAGCGTTCAACATTTGTGAGATTTAAGAAATGAGGAGATTGTAAACATGCACTTTCGTTGTGGTTTGGCTTTTTGGTAGCACATGTTTCAAGAAGATATGGTCCAGTTTACTCTCTATTTGAGAAGACATAAAAAATTGGGTGCAAACAGTTACTATATAATTAGTAAAGTACTCAAATTACTTTTTGGTCTCCTTTAAGCCCATTGTTAATATTATTACTGCTGCTGCTATTATTATTATAAATGCATTCTCTTTTTTTCCTAAAGTACTAATCCCAAGCAAGCAAGACTAATAAATCAAGAAATGTTCTCAGGCATGAAACTGAAATGAAATTAGGAATACAAATGGAAGAAATGGTACAATCAAATGTGTAAGCACCGAGGTAATATTTTGTGCTCCAAACCCATTGAGATGAGTGGTTATATAACCACTCAGAAGGATTAGCAGTTAGGTCACTAAATTAGTCTTTTGGATTTTCTTGCTCTATCATGAATTCAATTTGCTAAAATAAAAATAATAATAATAAGTTAATTTTTAAAAAAGAATTCAATTTGCTTCCTGATATCATTTACCATGCTGTATTAACCGTACGTAGTACTTTATCTATCAGTATTTCCAAATTATAAGCCTCTTACCCATAAGTATATCTCTATGGAGGATTTATTTAGCAGCTCTGACAATAAAACTGCAATTGATAATATCTGTTGAACTTTATGTGCAACAGAAAGCGCTTTTGCAAAATTCTCACTTTCGTGGATTAGAAAAAAGAATAAACACGTTTTATATTTTTGCCTTCACTGTTTTAAGCACTAAAAGTATTTTTGGAGAGAACAAATGTGGGAAATTCCAAAAAAACAGAAGAATACTACTTTTTTTACTTCAATAGAATATTCGTATTGAAAAGTAGATTTTTCGAGGTGGGAGAGCTATCTTTTTAGTTGACAGCTTTGTGGGTAAAGAAGTATTAGGCTGCATTTATATGGTGCCAAACCATTATTCTGGCTGAATCTGGTTTCTGTAACTATCCCCAAATCATTGCCTGCTTAGAAATTAGAAAGCATGGTCTTTTTGGTCCCAGTCCATAAAGAATACTTTCGTATCTCTTGTACACATTTGCAACAGGACATCTAGGGCTGAAATAATCTTTACTTTTGCTAGGAACGTGGATGTGGGGAAAAAATCCAAACAGGATGCTTTATTAACAAAGATAAATTATTTTTGATCTGATATAAATGATGTTGCAAATTGACGTGGAAATATATTCAGTTATTGTGTCTAGATTCTGTAAAGTATCCTATCACCTGCCAAAATATCCTCAGGTTGATGCTGTTTCCAATTCTCACAGCACATGGATCAATGCAACATTATCCAGCAGGCTAGAAACATACAAAGAATTGCCAAGTGGCAGCTTCCCTACCCAGCTTTAGCCCTTTATAGAGAAATGCTTTCCAGCACTTGAACACTTAAACTGTTATTTTAAAGCAGTGTATAATTTGGCAAAAAATAATTCTTAATCATGAAGACAGTTTAGGTCCAATGAGAATATGGTTTGTTCATTCACGTACTGATACTTCTTGGTCAAGAATTCTCACTCGTTGAAGTCAGTTACAAATGGAGAGGAATTAAATATCTAATGGTAAAGGATACACATTTTGAGTATTTTGATGCCCAAATCACTTTCCTCTTAATATATGTTTCTACTACTTATAAAAGGAAAGAGAGAGTTTTGTTGTTTTTTGTTTGTTTTTTCAAAACAAATATGTCACTCTGAAATTGTGGGGGTTCTAAGGAGAAGGTCACATGTAAGTTGTTATGAAAATCTAGCTCGCTGGGCTGTGTTCTGCACCCATGCTTATGTTGCTCATGTCAATTCCACTGTTTGACACACCTTTCCTACCTTCTTGCACCTGGCTGACCTTTTCTCCATTTCTCAAGATTCAGCAGCAGGGTCCACACCATGATACTCATGATACTTACATTATACTGAGATTATTGGTTATGTGCCTGTGTCAAGAAGATCTGCAGGGTCCCTTGGTCTGGAATGATGTCTTAAAGTTTCATCCTTTCCCCCTGGCACAGTGCCTACCTGACTCATGATGGGCAGTTAAAAATGTATCTTGAAAAATAGATAAAACAACCTAACCCAAAAGGAATGATCTATTTCACTGAAAAGGCAGCTGCTTCAGACAAAGCTGTTTACTCGTACAGGTGAAATTATTTTCTTTTAAGTTATGTCTATGAAAAAATGGAGTAATAAGGTAATTAGCAGGTAAAGCAAATGGCCGAAGACCTACACTAAGACAAAGTATTTTTTTGACCTGCCTTACTTCAATGGACCTAATATACCAGTTATAACTGATAACTGGCATATTTTCTTTCTTTGAAAGTATAGACATAGTTTAAAGATACTCAAATTTCTCAATGCAAAAAGCAATTCTTTGTAAATTTGTCCACAAGTTTCCTTTCCATTATTGAAGTAATTAGATGTTTAGCAATTCTTAGAATCAAGTGGATTTGTGTCAACACAATGTTATGTCAAATTTCTTAAATATTAAAAAATAAACAAATTAATGTCCAACCATGCGTTTCCTGAAAGAATATTTTCTAAGGAATAAAAGTTACTATAAGGTTTCATTTCACTTGTCTAACAAACAAATGATCTCCAAACCAAATGATCATATGCTCCTATATGAAACAAAAAGCTTTCCTTGTGACTTTAATCTAACTTTATCTTTTTTTTTTTCCCTTTCTTAGCAGGATTCTCTTTTTCTTCCACTTCTGGGTCTGCTCCCCATTTTCCTCCATTGTGATTGACAGCCAACCTTATTGCCCTTAGTGGGGCTCGGTGGCATTGTGGAGTCCAAAGCAAAGGTCAAGCCACACAGGTTATGGAGATAGGCACATGCTTTGTGATATTCCGGGTGAATCTGCATAAACTTTTTTTTTAGTCTTTGGACTGGCAACATCGTGAACAGGAAAAACTCCATACTCTTAATGAATCAGCCAACCATCCTGTTTGTCCTACGGAGCCATATCCGTAGCCATATCAGGCTAGCATTACGGATGGGGTGAGGGTTGGGAGTCAGTTGAAAGTTGAATAAAGGGGCGCCTGGGTGGCTCAGTGGGTTAAAGCCTCTGCCTTCAGCTCAGGTCATGATCTCAGGTCCTAGGATGGAGCCCACATCGGGCTCCCTCCTCGGTGGGGAGCCTGCTTCCTCCTCTCTCTCTGCCTGCCTCTCTGCCTACTGGTGATCTCTCTCTGTGTCAAATAAATGCATTTTAAAAATCTTAAAAAAAAAAAAAGAAAGTTGAATAAATAAATATGTTTTCAGATGGTAGCAATCCCCAGCTCAGGGGTGAAGGCGAAATTCCCAGGCTGGCAGACATTTATAACTCCTACCATGGCTCATGGCTATATATAGACCCACCACCAGCCCAGTACTTTCTTGACCTCATAAAGAAATAGATGTCACACATAATAAGGAACTCACCCGGATTCGAAGAGTGGCAGGCAGTGTTTGACTAAAGTTGTTAATGCACATGGACCCCACCCCCCGCAATTTGTAGACTTAATGTAAAACATATATAATTTGCATCTCCATTTAAAGACACTCATTCTTGTTTGAAGGAAAAAACCTCAAAGATGACTTCCCGAGGAACAACAACAACAGCAAAAAAGTCTCCAAATGCTTTTCAGAGTTAGTCATTCAAAAACTTAGTCTAAATATTCACCCAATGAGTTTTAGCCAAAAAATAAAAAAATAAATAGTCTGGGTCTATAGAAAACAAGCTCCACAAATATCCATCCTATTCTTTATTTGACTATAAAATGTATTTTTGTCTCTTGGCAAAATGATATTTTGTCTCTTGACAAAAATGCCATCCCTACTAAATATGAATTCATAGATTTAGTTTGTTCTAATTTTATGTTGTTGGAGGGCTTTTTTTTTTAAAAGTTCTTTAATTCAAAGAAGAGGGCGCCTGGGTGGCTCAGTGGGTTAAAGCCTCTGCTTTCGGCTCAGGTCATGATCTCAGGGTCCTGGGATCGAGGCCCGCATCGGGCTCCCTGCTCAGCAGGGAGCCTGCTTCCTCCTCTCTCTCTCTCTCTCTGCTTGCCTCTCTGCCTACTTGTAGTCTCTCTCTCTGTGTCAAATAAATAAAATCTTTAAAAATAAAAAAAATAATAATAATTCAAAGAAGAAATTTTCAAAACTCCGTCTTCAAAAAGAATCCCAAAGGACTAAAGAGAAAACTAGTATGGAGGAAACAACAACGACAAACTCAAACAAACAAAAGCTTTGGCCTAGAAATGTAAATGGATCAACAGGCACTTGCCTGCGAATGTCTTCCTTGGAGCTTTCCTCCCACCACTCCTCTGACAGAAAGGGGCCTGGACCTCAGGGCTAGTCTGGCCTTCCTGATGCAACCAGCCTCTGCCATGGAAAAGGAATACCCATGACCAAATACGGCCATGGAAGCAGTTTGTGGCCGCATTCATAATTATGTAATATCATGATGTTGGGAGAATGAGGGCCCATACCTAGCTCTCTGCAGCTCCGCTTGCTACTGAGGACATTGCAGGGGCCTAGAGCCTCATTTCTTAAGGTCTATTTTTTTCTTCCTAATACTCAAACTATAAAGACTTCTCAGTACAGTAAGTTTATGGTTGTCCCTAGCAACTGAGTAGTAAATTTAGCTTCCTAATTAATTTTCTGTGTTTTAATAGCAGTTAACACTGACTGAAGGTTTCTTTGTGCCAGGAGTGGTTCTAAGTTCTTTGAGTCTATTAGTTTATTTAGCCCTCATTTAAATAATTAATTTCATGAGTCAGATGCTCTCCATTATCTCCATTTAACAGATGTGGAAACCCAGGTAAAGTGTTCTGTGCCTCTCCAAGTTGTGCTTTGAGCCATTCTGCTGTGTTGCCTTATACTTTAGATTTTTAAACCTGAAATTATTCCGTTCATAAAAAGGAAGGTCATACAAAATGGTTTTAACAGTTTAATTCTCTTTTAAATAAAACTTTTTATGACACTCTCCATGTGCCAAGCCTGTCAAAAATGCTCTGCACAGAAATTCACTGAATCTTTGGTCAGGTCCTGAGAGGTAGGGAGTATTAGTATTCCCATTGTATGGAAAAGGAAACTGAGACACAGAGAGGCTAAGTAGCTTGCCCATTGTCCTGCAGCTAATGAGTGCAGGGTAGGAATATGGGGCGGGGGGGGGGGGGGGGGGGNACTGTTGGAATTATTTTAGCTTTCTAGTCTTGCCACTGCCATTTGCCTTGGAACAAATCGTCCCATCTTTCTGATTCCTAGCAACTCTGTTTATAAATAAAGGGGGGAAGGATTCCATGATCTCTAAGACCCCTTCAAGTAGTCCTATTGATTTGGCTACAACAAACTATGCCAAATCACATAAAGAAAAACCTTGTTTATGCCAGCCTGAAGACTTAGACACAGATTCCAGCTTTTAAACTAGCTGTGCACCCTAACAGTTCTCTGTAAGTCTCTAAGAACAGTTTTTGGGAAGGGATCTAGCAGGAAGCTAAGAAGGTAGAAAAGATTCTGATGGTCTCCAGAGATGCCAGTTTCGGTTCTGCATCTGCCAACAGGTCCAGCTAATCCACAAAACTGTATAAATCCTGGCCCACTATCCAAGATAATGGAGAAGAGAAACTAGGGAAATGAGAAATTTGGGGGAATTATGATAAAACAACAGAAACCAATGAAATTTAACACTACCAAAGGTATCATTACACTTGCCTGTCACTCTTACTAGTGGAAACTCACTTTTGCTATATAGAAGAGCCAAATAAATTAATCCACAGCTTTAAAGTGAGTTAATAGCTTAAGGCAGATCCAATGTGGAAATAAATTAGGTCCTTTTACATTGATTACAGAATGTCACAGTAGATGGTAGATTACAAAGTATACTCACTTTGCAGTTGTATGTACAAATATGATTCTATCCAGGACAAAACAAATACCCCGAAATGAAGTAAAGCTTCTAGAGCTGAAGGCAATCAGAGAGATTATATTATCCACCAGAGGCCCAGAGGGATTAAGTGATTTGCCTAAGGTTATGCAGATAGTAAGTGGATATTCCAGGTTTTAGCCAGGCTTTCTTGAGCTCAAATTGAAGGAAGGGTTATTCTGCAGCATGCATGCAGACAACTTATTCTAATGATAATAATAATTACAATAACCATTTACTGAGTACACTAGGCCAAGTACTCTGCTCCCCTCTGTACATATAACCCCTTGCCCGCCTGCTCATAACTCTGTGAGGTCTGTCTAGTTCTCCCCATTTTATAAATCAAATGACCAGGACAGCATTTGTGACTGTTCACAGTTACACAGCTAGCAAATACTGAGAGTTGGGAGGTCTAGCCCCCTCCTGAATCTGCACTCTTTCCACCGGACCCACTGCTTCCCCCACGGGGACGAACATGACCACATCTTTGGCTGGTTTTCCTTTCAAATCAGGATTTGAGCCTCCTACAATGATAACCTCATGCCCAAATGGTCAAAAGAAAGTCATACCACTCTCGAGGTTCTCAGTTGGCACATTCAAAGGAAGAGGACATCAGAAAGGTACATTGTTTACTGTTCCTGAAGAGTAACTAATTGACTTTTAATAAAACCAAGTGTAAACAATCTATCAAACTATTAGAACATTACCTTTTTTAGCCTATGTAGGCCATGGATTCAAGATCATGAACTTAAAATCAAAACCAAATAAATCAAATCCAAGAGGATGAAAAGGGGCCATTTAGGCTGGTGCTCTGTAAATTCATACTTTGAGGTAAATGTAGAAGTATTATAGAGAATTACTATTTAATGTTTCATTCCATTTGAAAGAGAAACTCCCCAATGTTTAATATTACCCTATGTTTAAAGGTTAAAAATATATTGGAAATGGATGGAGTCCTGATAGCACTGAGCACGTTGGGGGAGGTTGGCTACAATCATACTACAATGTCATAGCAAAATATTTTAGATTTACCTCCTGAATTGTTAAATGTTTAATGTGTATTAGAAGCATTAGTTCCAAGGCAAAATGAAGCAATATTATGTTTAACTGTTTGTTTGGAAACTTCTTTTATTAAAAAAAGATTTTTAATAATTCTATTTGCAACACAGGTAAGATAATACTCAGTAAAGTATTGTGTACTTGATATAGTGAATTTAGGAATGTAACAATCCATCTAGATGATGCCCATCCCCTCCTCCATTAGATACCCTAGTAGCAAAATGTAAATACCCTTTTAAAAAATAGAGGCCTTTGAGCTGTTGGAGCAGAATAGGGCGGGGCAAGGAAAAGGGCTCTTTCCTGACAGTCTCTTGCTTCTGGCTTTGACTTCATTTAGTAAGGTCAGTTCTCAAAGAACTTCGACAAACCCTTCTATGCTCCACAAAAGCACAGGAGTAGGAAAGCTTGTCATTCACAAGCAGCTATGGACAAAACCAGTGGCAGAGGACAGGGTTAGGGAAATGAGGGGGAGGAAAAAGTTGGAGTAAAGTGCACAGTTACTGTCAAAAAAATATATTATTTTGATCCTAAGAAAATTAAGAGAACTTTATCTAATGAACTAGATTGCTGACCTTTTAATACATTTGGTTTTCATGGAACATACAATCACCATCGGACATAAAAGACTAGTTTGCTTTTTTTTTAAAAAAAAATTGCTTGGAGTTATCTACAGGAATCTTGTGAACGCAATTCAGGGATAACATTCTGCAGCTCTTTGGGTATTGGATGATTTCCTCGGGCAAGTCCACAAGGAAATAGGGAAATGTTAAATTCACCAATTCAAGTGGGCATTTCCCCAATTCTCTGACTCCTTTGCCCCCCATCGCTCCTTCTTTTCCTAAATGCCAGTACTTTCCAGTTCTCCATCCTCTGCCCCTATGGCGTGAGACCGGGAAATCATGAAGAGTTTCTCCTTGTTTGTAAACTGCCTCTGCACTGGCTGAGGTGGCTGGGCCTCAGGTGGCCCTTGGCTGGGATCCTCTGGGGGCCTCTGCTGCCCCCCCGGGGCCGTGGGGGCCTCACAGTCTGGACTTTTACTGGCTACTGCTTCCACAACCGACTCCAAAGAGGCGCCAGCCTCGCGCAGCGGGGTGTAGCCCTTACTGCAGCAGGATGGGTCATCCGACTGCGAGCTCGGCGAGTCCCGCCTGGCAGGGGGCGAGTCCTCCAGCCGCAGGGGCGGGGAGGAGGAGGCAGCTTTGGCCAGAGGGCTCGAGTCCAGCTCCGTGCTGCGCGGGGAGGGTGGGGGCTCGGGGGACGGTGGCGCCCGGCAGTCCGGGAGCCCGCTGGTGCTGCGGCGCCGCAGGGCCGCGTACCTGCCGGTCCTGGGCAGGCGGCCACCCTGCCCCCTGGCGGTGCGCGCCGCCGCC